>JBCAUA010027617.1:0-12439 GCA_038406235.1 Peronia verruculata
CCTTCGCAAGAGCGCCTAGGTGCGAACACAGTCAGTCTCGCTGAATCCTAAATTATCATGTTGACGGACCACTAGTGTAGATCTGGATTAAGCGAATACTGCCTACTTGTTGTGAGACCTGCTTCCAGGGGCGGTATCGATAGCTGGCGATACACCGTACACCTGCCATAGCTCAGCGGTAAACTTGCGTAGGAATGTTCCCAGAACAGCACCACGCTCGAGCAGACTAAGCTGCCTGTTGGCATGCAGGCTCAGCAGTTGTCGCAGAAACGAAAGCATCCCGATTCGTAGGGTTCCAGTACCAATTAACTGCTTTTCTTCAATACTGGCTGGATCAACACGCCATAAGCGATAGTCCACCGTTGTCGTGTCGGGCCAGATATCGAGCAGACGCCACGGGAAACGCCGTCGGGGTGACAGGTGTTTCTCCCCATGCAACTCAAAATGGATGGAAGGGTTGCTTCCAAGAAAACGGATTCGATAAGGCATACTGCGAGCACTTGATTCCTCAGGAACAAAAAGTAGAAATTCGCCCTCGATAACCGTTAATACCTCCTCCACCATTTCATGGGCGCAGAAACGCCCTTCCATTATTCTAGCCCGTAAAACATGAGTTCCTGGCGCTGATACAGTATCGACTCGCAGTTTCAAATTTTCTAGTACAGCGGTTTGCTCCTCTACCCCAATGGTTCCAATGAGGTTTTCCACAAACTCGATATACTTTGGCGACAAATGCACAGTGTATCTACCCGCTACATTATTTTTACGGGTTCCATAGCTGCCTTTACCTTTATCCGTACTGGATTTTCCCTCGCATATATTCACAACATGCGGTTCCCCGCTCGAATAGCCGGGTTCATTTTTATTTATCTCACAGTTTTCTCTTGCGTTCATCGGGAATTAAAATCTTAGCTTTATTCTTCGCCAGATAAAACATCTGCTCATTCCAAGTGCTTTACGCCATTTCATTACACACCAGTTGAACCTGACTTACTGGCAGATTGTCAGCGATTCCCGGCCAGTTGACGGTCAAACGACTGATTTAAATGCCTTTTTACTAATTTCGATGGCAAAAAGCTGGCGAAATCTATGATTTAAAACAATAGCTTAAGCGCCTGCCGGGAATTGCGGACAGATTGTTTGCCACTGCTATGAATTGATTTTGCTGAACCACAGATGCGCCGAACAGGCACCGCTCACAGCTCGCACTAAACTGGTTTCAAAGACATTAAATTAATCGTGTCATAAAATGCCTCAAGATGATACGGAATGGCAGCTTGATGCAAATCCCAGTCTGCAGTGATTGGGAAAGCCGTCTGATTATTTTGAACGAGTGTAGAAAAATAGACTGACGTGTATTCAAGCAGCCAGTGCGAGGTTGGATAGGGCTCAAGTTCCAGTGCATGTCTCGCACCCTGGCATTGCCAAACTGCTACTGGTCGGTCAAATTGTTTTTGCCGCAGAGACCATGCCTTAATCGATTTCGTATCGACATACCAATCATCCTTTTCATCTGCAACTATTATTGCAGCAGGTATATCTTGAGGAAGAAGTGCTTGACGCGATTCCCAGGCTGCCTTCAGTAATCGAACGGCGAACAGGGGCGTTGTCAGCGGGCTGGCTGGCGATGGCGGTTCGATATCGACCAGGTTTTCATTTCTAGTCAGAGTTGCAAGCCGAGCAATACCATCACCGCCAGTGAATGGCTGTACAGCTACCCCAGGCGTTATCAATAGCATACCTGCCACGGGTCTTTGCAGTTGCTCTCTCAAACTATCGCTCTGAACCAGGCGTGTCACCAACAAGCCTCCCAGCGACCAACCGGCCAGTATCAATGGCCTGTCTGCCTCTTCGCGTGTTGCTCGCTCTAGCGTGATTGCCAGCCCGATGAGATCATCCATCGAGTAGCGATCCAGGGGTCCTAGCTGTGATTGTCCGTGTTGTGGTAGATCAAAACTCAACACACGATAGCCCTCTTCTGACCAGCGTGAAAAGGTTTTCTCGTGATTGCTCAATCGATCAGCGTGACCATGGAAAAACAATATATCGCTACGCACCTCATGCACAGAATCATAAACTCCGATACTCAGATCTCCCTGCCCGGGCACCTCCACCAAGCTGGTTTGAAGATCTGCGCAGGCTAGACCACCATATAAGCCGATGCAGATACTGAATAACACCCCAAAATATGACTTTGTATAACGCATCAGGCAAGTTCCGCGAAGTGGGATTTCGGGCGGGATGAATATCGCGCCACGTCTCGATAGCGCGTGATGTCTTGGCAGATGCCTGTGGCTGAACGTTCCGCTAATGCCGCAATCGTCAGTGAAGGGTTGGCTGCCAGCGAATTGGGTATGACGCTACCATCGACCACGTATAGCCCAGCGTAAGGTTCACCGGTATCTCGGCACCAAACACGACCCATGCTATCCGTGACGCCAGTGTCCACGCTATCTGACATGATGCAACCGCCCAGGGGGTGTGCAGTGATGGGTGTAGCGCCTCTGGCACCAAGCAGACTGATCGCTGCTCGAGGGTTGGGCAGAGCCTCCCCGCCCCATCGACGAGCAATTTGTTGAAAAAGCGAATCTTGTGATCGTAATGTTGATTGATTGTTAACGTCATGCCAGACAATAGCAACCCGACGACTTCGATCCAGGACCAGCTTTCCACAACTTTCATCATGCCCTACGGCGAGCAAGACCTGTACATTGCTTTCATCGACACGATAGCCGCGGGCTCTTAAGTACATCAATACCGGCTTGCGTAAAGCTGCAGGAATAACACCGTCCTGGATGACATATCCTCTTCGCGCCGCTTCACGAAAATCCAACATACCCGTTATACAAGGACCAGTGTCAGCCTGCGAGCCGGACATACCCGAACTCGGAGCTCCGGCAACCAGCGCAAATGAATCACCATTACCAGAAAAACCACTACCGAGTTTCTCAGAGAGACTAAGAGCACCGCTTTGCTGAGCCCTAAGCAAAATCTCACTGGAACCCAAGGCTCCGGCGGCAAGCAACAGAGAGCGGCAATGAATACTCACCGAACGATAGGTGCCACTATCATCAAGCGAAGAGTAGACACGGGTATTCAATCGATAGTTAAAGCCAGGCTTGATTGATAATTCCAAAGAATCGACTTCGACGCCGGAATACAGATTTGCTCCCTGTTCGACCGCCATAGGCAAGTAGTTGCTGAGCAAGGTGTTCTTAGCGCCAACATTGCAGCCAGTCGAGCAGTTTCCACAATGATTACAGGGAGGCTGCCTGACCCCATGTGGATTGATATCGTCGGTGAATTTCTGATGATTTATGGCAACTCTCAAAGGAGAGAGTTGCCGCTCTATTCCCCACGCTCTTGAGGCGTCTCTCAGATCGTCGAACTTTGGCACGTTACGGGTCTGCATACCGCGCTCGGACAGGTTCGGCGAGTAGTAAGGGTGATAGCGCGCGTTGAGACTCTTGAGGGACTTCACATAGTATGGCGCCAACGACTTTGCATTGATGGCCTTGGGCCATCGGCCCGATTCAAATACATTGGCATCTGGCAGCATCATAACGGCGGCATTTATTATCGAGCCACCACCCAAAGCATTGGCGACAAGCACGTCCATATCGCGTCCGATTCGTAAATCGAACATACCAAGCGGCTTGTTTCTACTGCGTGTCATAGGCAAGGCCGCTGCAAAACTCTCCGGATACTGACCGGGCTGCATCTCACGACCTCGTTCGAGCACAGCAACGCTTCCCTTAGGCAACACGGCTGAGAGTCTCGCTGCCAGCACCGAGCCTCCATAACCGGAACCTACGATGACAGTGTCCAGATCGCGCTCCCCATCAGCCGGGTCTAAGGGACTGGACAAGCGTTGCTTATAGGGCATTATTCACAAGCTCTGCCGGTTGTCGCTAATGATGTCGTCGGCAGCCTTTTCAGCCAGCAAGTACAGAGGCATGACGATAAAGAGCCCCGGTATTCGCGGAAAAACCGATGCATCCACAATGCGCAGATTGTCTACACCATAAACCCGGCATCTTCCGTCTACGACCGCCGTGGGATCATCCTTAGCACCCATCTTGTTACTGCAAGATGCGTGATGGCCCCAGGCTTCCCTGCGAATGTGTTCGTTAAGTTGCTCATCGCTCATCATGTGCGCACCCGGAACGACCTCCGTATCACGCCGTGAGTCCAGCCAGGCGAGAGATCTTGAACGCTGATTGATCCTGCGCGCCAGCGCAATGCCTTCACGTACGGCTTGCAAATCCGATTCTCCACCCTGCCCATCATTGAAATATCGGAAATTGATCGCCGGTGTTTCAAACGGACTGCTTGAGCGAATCTCCACTGAACCACTGGTGTTTTGTGAATAGCCTTTTAAAATTGCCCAGGTAAAGTGCCTACCCGATTCCACTGCAGTGGTTTCGAATCCAGGCGCATAGCCCTCGAATCGGGTTGGCGAACCGAACACGAACAACTCGGGAGAGCGACCACCACTCGGCGTCTTCTTAATACCCACAAGAAGCCCGTTACTTGCATAATTGCGGTTCGCACCTCCCTTGTTATAGGCAATGAGACAGGGATCTTGCTCTCCGCCAAACTCACAATCGGCAAGAATATCGTGCGGTTTATCAAACTCATTGACCACCGCCACTTCATATCGATCCTGGAGATTTTTTCCAACTCCCGGCCTATCCAATTTGACGGGAATATGGTGCTTTCTCAATAGTTGTTCAGGCCCTACTCCTGAGAGTTGGAGTAGTTGCGGGCTATTGAATGCGCCTCCGGCCAGAATGACTTCACGGCTCGCCCGATATACAACTCGTTGCGCTGCAGTTTCTGCGTCAGTACTTGCCTGCCACAATGGATCTGCCCGGTAGAGATGCTCACGCTGCTGGCATTCGACTCCAAGAGTGCGGCGATTGCCCTGGCTGTCTGCTTCTCCAAGAATCAGTTTTGTAGCCAAGGTGTTATAAACTATTGTCAATTTTTCGGGATGCGTTTGCTGCACGTCCAACAGCCTTTCCCGGGTGCCTACTCTACGTCCCTGATCTGTCGACTGAGGCACCATAAAGAGGCCTTCACTGCTGGAGTCTGTATTGGGATCAAGACTGAATTGCTTCAGCACATCGAGTTGGCCGGGATTCAGGTTTGGCAGCATTTGCAGGAGTCGGCCGGCAGTACCACCCTCAATGGCTGCAGCCGTTATGATCCGTGATAATGCATGATCTTTTAATAGCAGTGCCGGCGAGGTAATCTCAATCGGCAACCACTGCCTGAGTCTATCCTGGTACTTGCCCATAAATTCGGGGGACCAGCTTATATCCTTCGTGGCATCTACAATCGTTTGCCAATCCCGCGCCCCCGGCATGAGCATCAGCATGGCATGGTGAGCAGTACAGCCTCCCAATGTAGCTGCTCGCGGATATAGCATTCCACCCTTCTCATCGACATAACGGCGTCCATGCTGCCCTCGACCGCTATAGTGCTGGACGTAAAAGTTCCAGCTAAACGACGGATCAGCCGAAGACTTCAGGTGAAATGCCGGAACCCGGTAGTTATCATTTTCGTGATTGTCACCTGCCTCAATGACGACAACACGAAAGCCAGCCTCAACCAACCTGGCGGCCACAACACCACCACCTGCGCCTGAACCGACAATCACAAAGTCGAAGATCTTCGAGGTATCTTGTATGGTACGGGTGGATGCGCTCGTACTCTGCCCGTGAAGAACCGAACCCATTGCCAGAGCGCTGGCCGATTTCAGAAATTCACGTCTGCCTTGTCGCCTGTGCATGGCTATCTACCTGTTTCTTGTCTGGTCGAAATTAGCCCGCACGGTCCGCAGTTTTTGTGCGTCTCGTGTGTTTTCCGTCTTCGGACACAATTAACAATGGCAAGGCTAGAACCATCGCGGTCAGTATCAGCTCAAAGCTGCGCCCCTCAGCACCAAAAACGAAAAAGCGCACTATCAGAGGTATGACTCCCAGCGAAAAACCGGCACACAAGACAGCGGTTGACCGGCGCAGCAGCCCCATATAGCAACAGGCATACGATGATGCCAGCAGGGCAAGCGCTGGAAACAAAACGAATGTAATACCATCGCTCGACACGGCATCCAGAACGAGTGCACTGGCAATGATTATAAGGATCAATAACAAGAGCACGCTGTCACGCCGCTCACTTCGCCGTGCGAACCAGCAGACGATTAAACCGGCTAACACTGTCATTGCCAACATTAATAATGCGCCTGCAGGTGCCTGCACCGGTATTTGTGCAAGTAGTTGACGCACTGTACCTAAGCCAAGCGCTGTCAATACCAGGGCATACACACTACTGGCCACGAACAAGGCCGCTTTTCCATACCGATGCCAGCTTTCACGATGAGTCAGGTGTAATAAGAAAACACCTACCACAGCTAATTCAAGTACGGCTACCAGCGTCCATAACACATGGTCTCTGGCAAGCATGAGTGGGAAGTGAGAGCCATGAATCGCATCATAGGCGATGAGGTTGAACACGATCACAATGTTCAACATCAGCAGGATAAACTGCTCTGGCCAGGCACGCGAAAGTGCGATTACCAGTGCACAAACAGCGAGAGGAATAAGCCCCATCCACAAGGGAGTGCCATAGAGAAACTGCGTATAAAACCAAAGCATCAACGCTATTTGCGTGAACAACACGGGAACCCTTGAAAATGACAGCAAGCTCAGGAAGGAGCCACCAACCGCCCACAACCACAGCGAATCTGGAATAAAGTCCACCCAATCAAGCAACAACACAACAGCAACTGAGCTAAACGCAAATGCAAGGGTTGCCCAGGCAAACAAGCGGTCTGCACGAGCCGTGAACCCGGTAAGGCGCGAAAGAAAAGCGACGATAATCAGTATGGTCGTTATCAGAATGAGTGCCAGACTTATCCATAACGCTGGAATACTGTTGAGCTGTGATGAGACTATCAGTACAAGAGCACCAATTAAAACACCAACGCTTAGCTGCCAAAGCAAAGCCCGCTGAGAGTTCTGATCCATTGAATTGCTTGGACTAATCGCTTGTTTTTGTATCAGCCTGAGAATTGCACCTGTTGGCATTAGTAACACCAGACTCGCAAACCTACTGAACTGATTGATGTATGAGGCGCTGTTAGGAACTGTATTCAAGAAAATGTTACCTGCACAATGGCAACCGCAACTGCCGCGATGAAAATACCGGCTAGAGCATCGACCGGTGTGTGTCCAACAAATTCCTGTAACTGCTGCCCGGACGCTGGTTTAGGAGCCGTATTTTCAGTAGTGAGCTTATTTAACACTCTGGCATGTACACCCACTTCGTAGCGCACACCCAGAGCATCACGAATAGTCGTAATGCCGTATGCAACAGCAATAACAGCGACGGTGGTGACACCCTCTTCGATAAGCACCGAAAGTGCAAGAGTGGCAACGAATGCCGTGTGCGACGACGGCATTCCTCCCTGCCCGAATAGAAGCACTTGCCAATCGCAGCAACGATAATGGAAGGCTCTGAATACAAACTTCACGAGTTGCGAAACAAACCAGGCCAACGCACATGCACTAACGATACGCAGAACGGGGCCATCGAGCATCATGTGCCTGTTCCTGATTTGCTATTGCGCTGATTTTTTATAGCCACCATGTTTATCGCAGCGATTGGAGTTGGTGTCACACACATACACTGGACGTGTAGAGCTCTATCCGACGGGAACAGAGTCTGAGAAGTATCGATCACTGTTTGAGATATTGCAAAAGCTACTAATTTTTTTGTGAACAAGATCACCTATGGGTCTCGAAATGACCCTTCTACAACAAGTCAGGATGCTAACGCGAGAGTCGGTGGATATCGTCGCCAGTCGCTAGCATGAGACCGTGAACCCAGAAAAAGTTCACAAACTTGTATAAAGGACTTCAGCACAAGGTGAGTAGTGCTCTATCCAATTGATATTGTCGAGTCAGAGCGTCACAGTGGCCGCCCTTACTGCGTTGTGCTCGTTCGATGTATTCCAAGACAAGTTCAACACGAGAAGGTCGGAATTGATTGATAGACGGCGGTACTGTCAGTCATTCCCGAGAAACGACTGACATGAACAATTAGCTTAACAACTGCACCACTTCAGCATAAGCGCAATTCCAAAAATTGCATACTTCTACTATATCGGACCGCTCACAATGCGATTCGCCACAGCAATTCCCGGCGAGCACTTACGCTATTGATTTAACAACAAACATTCCGCCAGCTTTTCGCAATCGAAATGAGTAATAAATATTTATCGATCAGTCATGTGACCGTCAACTGGGCCGAATCGCTGGGCCCGCCAGTCTCTTAAGGCTCATTTGTTCGAAGCGCTCATAATACAATTGCCTGTAGTACTGCCTCGAACGTCATGCTCTGATTCAAGCTGGATATGACAAAGCAAACTTTGCCTACTTGCTCACACAGATGCAAGTCTATAAAAATGACACAGTGGTTAAGTAGCCTTGCTGGCTTGTAATATGTAGGTCAAGGTAGAGACAGAAGGTGGCGATACTCTCGCCACTGAGCACCTGATTGTTTATCAGCACCTGCACTCGATTGGGCTTCGTCGAACAGGTCTTGTCGTGTCCTGCTCTCGGTGATTGAACGAGAGGCAAGACTAAAGTGGGTGATCGCTGTCAGCAAAGAACGCGGCAAGATAAGCAGCCACGCTTTAAGTTGACCCCCGGATTTTGCATTTGCTGCTGGATACCGCTACTTGCGCTTCAATGTCATTGATCGGTCGACCAGGTCGCGAACCTGTGCTAGTGCTCTATCCATTTGATATTGTCGGGTCAGAGCGTCACAGTGGCTGTCTTGCAAGACGTGCTCATGAAGAGGTCTTGGAATACGTCGAACGAGTACAACGCAGTCACGGCGGCCACTGTGGCACTCACTGCGGGCGAGACAATATCAGTTGGATAGAGCACTAGCTGTGGCAACTTTCTACAGCACTTTCGAATCCATCGCAGCACCTGAAGACGCCAGAACTCTTCGTGTTTTCTTGCAGATTAAGCTATCGATTGATCGGTCTGTCAACTGGCCGGGAATCGCTGCAATCTACCATACGTGCCAGAAGCAGCCGGGATAGGCAGCAGACGACTATCCCAGCTCGATCACTCGCTTAGCACATAGCGTTAATCGATTCTGCCATCTCGCGTTGCATATCGTCAGCCTGCCGATAGGCTCCGCCTTCGGCGTACATCCAGGAGCCACCAACCGAAAGTACTCCCGACACGGCTGCGTATTCGGGTAGCAGAGCTTTGGTAATACCGCCAGATGGCATCATCAACACATCAGGAAATATTCGGGACAGGTCTTTGAGCGCAGATGCCCCTCCAGAAGCTTGCGAGGGATAGTATTTCAACAACTTCTGTCCGGCCTTGCGCGCAGCGATGATCTCGGTGGGTGTAACGACACCCGGTATATGAGCAACCGATTTTCCAGCAACATATGCCTCCAGATCAAGGTCACGACCTGGACTGATGGTGAAGTCAGACCCGAGATCGACCGCCTTGTCATAGGTCTCGGCATCCATAACGCTTCCAGCACCAATCACCAACGATGGATGCTGCTCACGAACTGCTTTGAGTGTTCCATAGGCAAGCTCGGAGCGGAGTGTGATCTCAATCGTGCTAGCGCCACCACTAATCAGATTCTCAACAGCGGCCAGACACTCGTCTTGCGACTTGGGGTCGATAACCGGCACTACCCGGACAGATTTAAGCGCGTCAATCAGTTCAGAGGCAAGCATTATATGTTTCTTCCATTAATTGAAGTGTTTTCTGACGGTTAGGCGCACCTAGACGTCCGCCCAGGACGGTACACTTTAGGGCGGCGGCGGCACTGGCGAACTGAATCGCCGCGACGGGATCTGCTCCTTCTGCGAGTGCTTGTGCAAACGCACCATGATAGACATCCCCTGCCCCATTAGTATCCACCACATTGACGACTGGGTTGGGCACGTGACCACCTTCTGCACCGTTCTGTCCCACCCAGTAAGAACCATTGCCACCGTCAGTTACACAAACAAAGCACCCATAGTCCTCTGATATCTTGTTAGCAGCCACGACAATGTCGGCGTGGTCAGACAAAATTTCGGCACCAGGGGCTGAGGCGACCACGTGAGTGGCAAACTGAGCGAGATCTTTCAAAACTTCCGGGGTTGCAACATCAGCATCCAGCACAGCATAGCGACCCGCATCGCGTGCTGTTTTCAGCGCAATCCTGGCGGCAGCGGGCCAGCGAACATCCGTCATCACTGCAGTAAAGCCTGCAATGTCTGGCACTTCGCTCTCCAAGGGGTCGGACTGAGTAACAGGGTCGTAATCAACTAGCACCCAGCGTTCACCCGTACCATCTACGATGATGGTAGCGCTGGCGCTTCGCCCACCGGAAACATGGCGCACCAAATCGCAATCCACCCCTTCACTGGCGATTTCGGCTATCAAAGCCGGCGCTATCGTGTCATTTCCTACACTGGCCCACAATGAAGGGTGACCACCTAACCTGGCTGCAGCGGTGGCTGCATTGGAGGCCATGCCGGATGCGGTGCTGAGTGTACCTTCGGTCAGGTACTTCCCGGGACCACGAGAAAAATCTTCTACCCGGTAGAGGGTATCGAGTGTCAGTGCACCAACAAACAGGACCTTAGGACCAGCCTCACTCATGAGCGCGATTGCGCAAAGCGAAGCGCAGCCGCTGCACCTCTGAGTTCCGCCAGGCCCTTGAGACGTCCATAAAAGCTGTACCCCGGATTAACCTCTCGATGCAAGTCGTCGGCGATACGATGCCCATGATCGGGTCGCATGGGTATGGGTGCCGGTGCGCCACTGGCCGCGCGACGATCTTCTTCGGCCAGTATCACCTCGAGTGCCTCGATCAGATCAACCTCGCCCGCGAGATGTTCATCTTCTTGAAAGCTCTCTGGATCATCGGAGTCCTTGCGAACTACCCGTAAGTGCGCGAATCGAATGCGGTCGGCATGCTGACGCCCGATAGCAATGGCATCTTCTCGATCACCCACAGACAAAGAGCCAAGGCACCAGGTAAGACCATTGGCAGGTGACGGATTAGCAGAGAACATTGCCTCGAAATCATCCAAGGTGGAAACCGTCAGCGGTAGACCAAAGAGATTCTTCGGCGGATCGTTCGGATGAATGCCCAGGTCGATCCCCAATCGTTCTGCCTCGGGAACGACAACGGACTGAAAATCGATGAGGTTCTTGCGGATGTCAGCATTAGAGAGTTCGGCGTATCCAGCCAGTTTGTCGCGAAAAGCGCCGAGATCCAAAGCGCCGATCATGGAGCCGGGCAATCCCGCCGTGATCGACCGTGTAAGACGCTCTTTCTCCGCATCTGAGGACATGGACATGTACTGCTCCGCCCTGGCGATACGCTCCTGAGAGTACGCCGACTCCGCGCCGGGCCGCTTCATAATGAATATATCAAAGGCTGCAAACGCGGTTGCGTCGAAACGAAGTGCCTGCGCGCCATTACCGAGGACAAACTCAGTATCGGTGCGTACCCAGTCAACCCCGATTGAAAAGTTGTAACAAACCATCTTGATGCCGGCTTCTGCTCCTGCCCGCAGCGATGTCAGCCACGTTTCCACCTCTGCTTCTGCGCGCGTTCCGTTGGCCTTGATCTCCTCGGCTACCGGAATTGACTCGACAACTTCCCAGGTAAGTCCCTCGGCTTCGATTTCCGCCTTGCGCGCCAGCACCTCGGTTGCTGTCCAGGCACGTTCCAGTGGAATGTCATGCATCGCCGTCACGATACCCGTCGCACCCGCCTGCCTGATATGGCTTAGATGAACGGGGTCGTCGGGGCCGAACCAACGCATAGTCTCAATCATGGGAAATGGCTCTGCAACTTAGCTACGGTATAAAAGTTCCGGCAGGAACAGGGTTATTTGTGGAAACACAGTAAGCAATACGAGTACCAGCAGGAGTGGTACAAGAAATGGCATGGTGGCTGTCATGCATTTTTTGAACGGGACACCCGACACTCGAGACAGTACGTACAGCACCATACCAATAGGAGGTGTCAGTAGCCCTAGCATCAGGTTAAGAATCACAATCACACCAAGGTGCACAGGGTCGATTCCCACGGTCATTGCAACGGGTGTCAACACCGGCACAAGGATTGAGATCGCCGCGACTGTCTCCATGAACAGCCCGACAATTAATACAACCAGAAGAATGATGAACAGAATGATCGTTTTGTTCTCGGTCATTCCGAGCATGGTCTCGGCGAAAATTGCAGCAGCCTGGTTGGCTGTCAAGATCCATGCAAAGACGCTGGCCGTGCCCACAATGAGCATCAGAGCAGCCGTTGTTTCAATGGTGTCGATTGACACCGCAAGAATTCGCCGGAAGTTTAAGGTGCGATAGACAAAAACGCCAAG
>JBCAUA010027628.1:0-12438 GCA_038406235.1 Peronia verruculata
TCATTTGTAGCGCAAACCAAGAGTGTTTTGACCTTTACTATGACATATAGTCGACAAATGAGCTATTAGTAGCAGAACGAAAGCAAAATTGCGCTATCTATAGAACGAGGAAAGTCATTTTAGAACACTTATATTGATAATTTGCATGATCAGCAGTTTTTCTCGAGTCACAGTGGTAATCCAGTGTCCTTCCCTGGCACTGGAACTCGTGTTGCTAGGAGAGGTGATATTCAAATGCTTTTTGCCCCTTTGCCATAAGCATATAATCAAATCGCAATGATCTACGGCCTCATTTAGCAGACATGTGGAGCCAAATCCTGACTGACAATATACTAGGTCTACAGTTGAATGACCATTGGTCAAACTCGTTAGAATGGACTTAGCAACTTTTTGATACCATTTTTACACTCAGAAAAGGCAGTACTTTTAAAGAAATCGAAAGCGCAAAATCGCATTTTTTGGGCAAAATCCACATTTCAGGACTCAACCCTCCCCCCCCCCCTTTTAAAGCAACTAAAGAATTACTTTCTGTTAAGCAATCTACCCCATAAACTCAACAAGATGAGGATCAACAGTCTACACCGCAGTATGGAAACTGGTTACCTTGGGTCACAACTGTCTTGCTGGTGCACTTATTATATATCAGCACTTTCCAAAAGTACAATGTAGTAGTGTTACAAAGCAGGCCCCCCCCCCCCCAGCTCCTTCGTCACACATCAATCAATTAAAGACGTGTGACCCTTTTCATATGGAATGATACAGCATGATGACTGAAGGAAAACACTTGCAAACGATTTGTATCACAACACTGTTGTATCCGGGTTAGCTTTTGGATACTCAAAGCTGATGAAGATGGTTTTGGGAACATGCCTCCCAAGTTAGACCCCACCCCACGTGATGTTGGTATGTTGGTTTCAGTCGTAGGTCTAGCGATGGCGACTAAAGAAATGGTAATTAAACAAGGGATATGTCACGAACTTTGAATGTGAATGCATGTAGTTGTGACGTTCAAAGTGGTAACCAGGCGGTGGATATGGACGAGACGCACGGTGGATACGGACGGAGAAATAAGAACAGGAGTCCTCGACTTTGAAATGATGTATAATTTATTGCAGTTGCTTGGTAACAATACAAACTTCAGGGCAGCTGTCTAACTCCGATGGATACGGCGCTCACTGCATTACACTCCATCACTGCACTCCCTTCCTCTCAGACTGAGTCCTTATATAGATGCCAGCCTGTCTCGAATCCTCTCTCTCTTGAATCAAACCTTCTAGTCGTTGATCTTACTAGACCAAAAGAAATAGATCTGTTGCTACTCATAAAACCGCGACGTAGTGAGCACACATGGCGGACTTCATACATACCAGGTCTGATTAAAAACGATCCTGCACAAAATGCTCAGAGAGTATCTCAGACACGTTCGATGACCCAGTATTTTCATGGGTCAGCATATGTACGCTCACAACACACACTTGCACGGGCCTAGTATATGCAATCACGATCCGCTAAACATCGCTCACAACACACATCCGCGTGTACCCAACATATGTAATCAGGATTTGTTACAGGATAATACTACTATTACTACCAAATATAGTAAAATAATTTTGGTGGCATATGTAGCACTATTAGGAGGTGGCGCCCTTGTAAACGCTGTGGCATTCAGCGGCAGCAACGATCTTTTCTCTGTGTGAGGGAGATTTGGAATTGACGAGGAACGTAAACGTCATGATAAGGCAGTCGAGGAGCTGCAAGCTGCTCAGGCAAAATGGTCCCGGCAGCGAACTGAGCGTCCTGACTGGATCAACAAAGAGCTTCGACGACAAGGTCACGCCGTTTACACCGTTAACGACGTCGATGCGAGTATGCGAAAGTTTCTAGTTTCTCATTACATCCTTTGACACCCGAGCCAAAACTTTCAGATTTTTACACACCTAGCAAATGCACAAAAGGAGCCTGAAATCACTTTTATTGTACTGGCCATGACAGGTTAAGTGGCTTAAAAACCAGTTAAGTAATAGACAATAGTATTCAGGTAGTGCTGGGACCTGTTAGCAAATACAACACTGGATTTGTAGCTCTCTCCAGTAAAGCAAATCAGACAAGCCAGTCAAACAAAACAGGTTTATGATTTGGAGCAAGCCTGCCGTAATCTTGGTCAATCTCTGGGCCGCTCAGCGCAACGCATCTCGCGCGAGAGAGGTGACTAGTAGTTTCCAACCTCTCACTCAGCGTCTGGGCTAAGCCTTGATTAATACGATGATTTGCTGTAACCCATTGTTTTGATTGGTTTGTAGGCTTGGCTGGCTTGGTCGGGTTGCTGCTATGCAGGTGTTGTCACAGTTTAGGGCTTACTGCTTTGAACGTGTTGTTACAGTTTGTGAGGCTTACTGCTTTGCGCGTGTTGTCAGAGTTTGTTAGGCTTACTGTTTTGTAGGTTTTGTCACAGTTTGATAGATTTGCTGCTTTGCATAGATGTACTTTCGCATCGCTTGAGTTAGGCTTAGTTGAAACATGAATTAGGAAAATTTGTAAATTTAATAACTGAAGTTTTTGTTTATATTAACTGTCGCGCGTTTTTTAATTTTGCCTATCAGAACACTCATAGTAAATAATTATGTCCCCGATTAAAAAGCAGTCTTCGTTGGAAACTGCTAACTTTAAAAACTGATCAGAAGACTGTTGTTTGTGATGTCTGTATGTCAGAGCTATGCAAAGTATTCATCATTATTCTCTACAACTTTGTAATGTTTATAATGTGTGTCTATGCTCCTAATGCCCTTTTTCAATGCGTGTACATACACTTTGTTCATAAATGTATACTTTTGTTTTCAAATGCTAACACAAGATACTATACTTTCTGCATCTTTTAGTTAATGACAATAACATTTGCGTAAAATTTTTCTTCATTCAATTTCTTGATCAATGTTATCCCAGTTCATTCATGCTATAGAAACATCAAATAAACATTAAAAAGGGGTGGGATGGTGGGGGGGGGGGGGCTGAAAGAAAAAAAAGAAAAGAAAAAAGGCGCACCTCCGCGCGAGACAACCGGGCAGTCTCGTCTGGTGCAGGAAGGGTGCTAATGGAGTAAATAAGCGACACAAATATGCCGGATTCTTCATATTAGCCTTAAAAGCACGAAATTTTTACAGTTGAAAGAGTATTATCTGAATTTTAAAATTCGATATAGAACCACCCTGTGGTGTCTTTAAAAGCTGAGAAATCAGCATCGAAAATGGTCAGAATTATAATATGGGCCACAAAATTTTATCAGCACCGTTTATAAGATTGGGGTGCGACTGTCCCATAGATCTATCATCAGCCTTGCACCGCTTTGTATAACAACGGCCTGTCACAGAGTATCGCCCTCTTCCATCCACTGGGCTCCGATTTATGACCTCCCGGCCTGCCCATCTCCCCATCTTGAGCTCAGTAGTGCGAAACTTCAGCCGGTGTAGGCTAAGTTTGTGCTCTTCATAGGATTAGCTAGGATACATTTTTTTAGCCCATATAGTCTAGATCTAGAATTGTATCAATACCATAGGGACAGTTCAATACAGGGGAACTTACCAAAACAATTACTGACATAAGGGTGAAAAAGTGTTTAATCTGACGGGAAATCAGATTTGAAAACCTACAATATGTAGAAAATTCCAGTCGGAATGATGTATTGGACATTTAAAAAAACAACAACAACAACAACGAAAGATAGACATATAATATACCTGACAAATCATGATGCTGTAAATGTGTTTGTAGGCAATCCTACGGACAAACTGCGTAAAATGTACAAGTTCTGCAAATGTTCAATGACATGAATTACACGAATGATGAATGAGAAAAAACATGGAAAACGGCACCCTTCATAAATGAAACTGGAACAGTCTCCTAATCTCCGGTCAAGGAGAAGCAATCCACACCAGCAACAAACAACACTGAACAAAAACCAATAACAGGCATGGATTAGCAACCACACCAGAAACACTGAATGTTGTGATACCGAAGGAGGTGAATTTATTTTTAAAAACCACCACCACTGTAGTGAGGATTGACACTGACAGGATCACTTCTGCGTCTGATGGTAATCTGATTGTTTAAGAAAAAAGTCGAACATTTCGAAAATGATTGTATCCCCCGACCTTTCTTTTGTGGAGGTGATCCAGTACTTACAAGAGAACCTAACAGGCTAACATTAGATAATCTTATACAAACATATCGTCACGAGCATGAGAAAAGAAATTGTTCTAACCCACAACAATAATTCTTCCAATGAGATTTAAGGGAGAGCCACGATGACTTAACCTAGAGTTTTGCCTGATTTAAATTCATACAGTATGAATAAACGGCTGTCACCGTTCTTCAACAACTACAGTGTGATAGCTTGTGATATGTGATATTAACAAGAGACAAATAATAAGCTGCTATTAATGATGAAATGGCAATTTGATTACAGTCCAAATATGCACATGTAGTAATGTGGAAAGGTAAAATAGTTTAACCTTTTACTCCGTTAAGATCTCGAAACAGATCTGTTTCAATTAATATCAAAGGATTTTGATAGAATCTTCCGCTCCTTGCTATAATATAGATATATACGTATATATATATCAGCAAGATAGCTTGTCATGCAGACAATTATTATACACACAGTCATAAAATGAAAGTGAAATTCAAGTATGGCCATCTCTTATCCCACCCACTTGTCTCCAACAATGGAATATCCACTTCGCTTTGCAATCACGTAGTATGGTTTTGCAAACACTGATTAGCCCTGTAAATTAACAACCCAATGTTAAATCCGCCATCAGTGTTACTGATCCAAATCAAACATATTGTTAGTCAGACTAACGAATCCACATAAAGTATCTCAGGGATACAAAGAGACTACCATACTGGAGTATTTGAAAATCCTGGGAACCCCTAAATGTGAAATGGACATGGCAGCTATTTGTTAGAAATCTTGAAAATGTAGCGCAGGAAAAATCAAAGCATGTCATATTTGTGTAAAGAACAAATTACATGTATAGTCACGTAATCACCATGGCATCGTTGCTTGTCTGTTAGTGAGATGCCGTCAAGGAAGAAAGCAAAGAAACTACTAGTATGAGCGTCTGGTGTTGCCAAATTTATTTTTGCTACCTGACATCTTCTTGTTCAATCGAAACTAAATCTCATCACTTTGTGTCTCATTAAACCACTGAGAACTGAGATTGAAAAGTAGACAACTCTTTCTTTCTTTCTATCTTCCTTCCATTCTCTCATTCTTTCTTTCTTTTCTCTTCTTCTTCTTTGAATTTATTCATTCGTATATATCTATTTATTTATTTTTTTTAAAAAATATTTATGATATTTATTACATATTTATTCATTCATTTATTTGTCTGTTTCAATCCTTTCCACTATGCCATTGCTGAAAGTAGAGAAAGCTAACACTAAACAGAGAGTATGAGTTAACTAACGAGTGCATATTGAGCTCGCAATATACTTTTGTGCATTTTTGAACAGTTGAGATAACCACCACGACAGGAGGTTGAAAAGCTTAACAAAACCGTAACCATGACCCTCAAGAAAACAAAAAAGAGGCGAAGAGCGGAAAGAAATAAAGAATCACAAAAGACAAAACAGGATGCGAGATGGAGAAAGGGCCCCAGAGAATTATAACTGATTAAGATAACGTTATTTTTCCAAAAACCAGAAATTTTGCGAGCAACACGAATAACTGAATTGAAATTGACTTTCACTTCGATATTTCTGATCTGTCCTATTATTCTGATCCTCAAAAATGTATCTGTATTTAAATTTTTACTTCTCGAGTTTTCAAAGCAGCCTTATCATTACGGAACCGCGTGCATTTTTTGCTTTAAAATAATTGTGAAGTGTATTATTTTCTCGATTATGTCCCCTGATTCTATGTGGTATTATAATAGGGAAATGTTAAAGGCCTTCAAAATAAACTTTCGGATTATTTGTCGATGTGGTTCTATGTCACAAGGTGTTGTTGGTCTCAGGCATATTTGTGCGAAAAATGGTGCTTTTTAGCCTAATTTGAAAGTAATAACGCTAGTTTACCCCACTATGCGCCGCTCTGTGCCCCACGATTGGTGGAAGAGAGGGGGTGGCAAGGGCGGTCCTCTCTCTTGTCTCAACGTTTTGGCGCCACGGGACAATCTGTGGGTAGCGAACTGTGACGTCATGGCAAACACAAGCCATGTTTGCAAGACTCTCTGACGGAGAGGCTTGGGTGTTACAAGACCCTAATTTTTCTAGCACAACCCAGTTCTATTTTGAGGTAAACATTTTTTTCAAACTATTGAAGATACGTTGGAATACATTATGCATCGTTTAGCGAACATATACTACTGTCCTCATGGTTATTTTAAAGACACCGGGGTCACCAAGAAACTAGCGTCGCAGCGAAAATTACTGATGATGAGGCCAATAATTTCTTGAAGAAACAAGCCATATTTATTTACCAGCTCCACGAAACATTCCAAGACCAAGCCTGATATTGTCGTGCCAAATGAAGTTCACTTGGCTGACCTGCTCTTTCTTCCTTACGATACATTTGGTAAGCATACCTACAGGTATTCCCTCACCGTGGTCGATGTCGTCAGTCGGTTCAAAGCCGCTGAGCCCTTGACAACGAAATAATCCAAAGAAATTGCAGGTGCTTTGTCTCGCATTTAGAAACGAGGTCTAGGCATGGGGTTTCTGTCAGACGAGATCATGTGGACATCCACAGGAACCAAGGCATCGCAGAGCGTTTCAACAGGATCCTGACCGAGAGACTATTCGGACACCGGTATGCCTAAGAGATCCCCCCCCCCCCCCTCGGCGAACGGTCCACAGGGTGGGTGAAACAGCTATCCGCTATGGTTGCGACCTTGAATGGAGAGTTGACCAGGCTGACTGGTAAGAAGCCCAGGGATGCCATCAAGGCTAAGACACTACCTCACATCAAACTATCCTCAATAATTCCTGGCCGTCCTGTTGGTTTTGACGAGCGAAAACTCCCCTCGGGTGTTGGCGTTCGCTGTCTGTACCAATCCGGTAAGCTAAATGGCGGACGTCGTCGTGCGACTAATCCTGTATGGTCCCTAGACGTATATCGAGTCGGACACTCGGTGACCAAGCCTAGCGAGCCCGCGCTCTTCTATCTGCTATCGGACAAGGGACCTAAACGTGGACTTGCCCATGAAGAGCTTCTCGTGGTGCCTCCTGACAGACAGAATCATACAACTTCGTCTCCATAGGCTAGAGTGTTCACCCCATTTTCCAACGTTTAGAGTCCAATGGTAAGATTGCCACCTTATTTAGGTGCTGTCCGTAAATACGATGTTTTTCTGACCGCAGAACATTCATACCACTAATGAATGTCTGTTTTCAAAGAGAGCTTCTTTAAAATGACTGTGTCTTATATATATTTTTAACGGCATCATTACTAACTCCTTTTTTCCTTACTTTTTCATGTTATTACTACATGACTCTAGACATTTTCGAGCGTAGGCCGACATATTCAGCTATCGGACGTCCGGCACACTCGTGTTTCATTTTACCCAATGCTTTTTTTGTTTTGTTAATCAATGGTCTTTTGGACAGTCAGTAAAGGTCTATAGATTTAGCCATATCTTTGTATACGTCTTCTGTCTTCATTTCTAGAAGTTGGCTCTCCGTGTCAGTGTAAAGAAGCTAACATTTTTTTCCGTATTGAAATTTCATTTGGTTATAGTAAAATTCATACATCAGGTGTTTAGAGAGATCTATGATACACATCCCAACGTACACCGGGCGGTTGAGAACAAAACAGCTCTTGTGGACTTGGATGACGGCAACGTCATCGTCGAATTATTAGCTCGCTCAAAGGCTGGGCTGGCGATCAAATGTCGTAGTTTATCTTCTTCACTTTTTCGCACTAGTTTAACATTGACTCACTTACGAAGGTTCTCCATTGTCTTACCAAAGACTGAGTTGTTCATCAGCTTATACGGGTCTTTCTCAAACTTGCTGGTGACTTTTGTCCGAAGTTCTATATTTATTAGGATGTGGGGCTCCATCCACGGGCTTTAGGCGAATACTAGAGCTCTATGTATTTTTTTTTTTTTAAGCGCATTCCTAAAGATAGGTATAGTTGTAGATTGCGGTAATGTAGGACATAGCGTTCCATGTTGCGGAGGTTAGGTACCCATTTCTTAACTTGAGTGCCCCCATTGCTAAGATTGAGTTGGTACTCTGACATCGATTCTTTTTGGACCACAATGTGCTCTGGAGCTGGTGGATAAGTGTTGTGCTCTCTATGCAACTCTTTTGGGTATTCTAAATCTACTTCTACAATACAGCCTTTGGACTGTCTGCCGGATGATCTACGATAGCAAGCTTATCACAGTCTTCTACCTATCGGAAACCTCTTGTTGGTAATGACTGGCTCATGGCCCATCCATAAGATTGTTGGCGTCAAGGTATAGGCTATAATTTTTTAGCTTTACTGGGTCATACCCCTCAACAAGGGGATTGTGAGCTTTAGCATGACGCTTCGAAACCATAGAGATACCTTCGAGCATTTCTTTTTCTGTGAACAGATGCTGGTCATAGTCTGTCAATAGCTCGAATTCTATGCCTGTCTTTTTTCAGCAGTACATCCAATGAAAGTCCAGGGCAAGTATAATAGTGTGAAGGGTCTAGCCCGTATTGTTCAAACCAGTTTTTTTTTTTAAACCTTTCGAAGACGTCTGCTAGCAGGAGAACATCAGTACGGTTGTAAAGATCGTGGTACTCTCTTCTATCAGAAGGAAATGCTCTGCTGACCTGGGACCTCGGTATTCAACTGTTGATTCTGTCTGCTCCCTCACCCACGGTATGCTGTTGCGTTGTTCGTGTTTTGCTTTTGGCTGGATTCAGTTCTGGAACCTCAACCTTAGTGGCGAGAGCGTCAAAGTCAGCATAGATAACGTAAGGCTTCGCAGTGGTAATTTCGGAAGGTTACTTTGTTTTTGCCCTCTTTCAACATCTCCACCTGAATAGCAGTTTTTCCAGTCCCATGTATTCTGGTTTGTGGGCTTCCAACAGATCCTCCCTGGAGTATCCGTGCAGACAGCGCTCGCAGAAGTACTTTTGTCCCCGGTGTTTATTGTGATCGTTTTTGATTAACGTGTAGTGGAATTTACCTGCTTCTCAGTTAACATTAGGTTAATCCTAGGCATGTTCTCTAGTTGTCTGCTGATATGATAAATAATGACTTCTTTGTCCAATTCGAATACATTTATGGCTAAATTGTTCAACTTTTCCACTTTAGGAATTTGAGAAATAGATGTAAAGACATCAACCCCATCAAAATTGAGCCCGTTGTGTTGGGTATCGTATGGGGCTGTCCATTTCTTTACCGTGGGTAACAGAGCTACCCATCTTAAACAGTGGTCATCCTCGTTTTTCACGTTCAAAACTGCCTTCTTATTCCTTACAGCCGCTGAAAGTGGAAAGTTTGAGCCACCTCTGAATGGTTGGTATCTAGCAATGCCCAACCAAGGATATTCTACCTGATCGACGATCCACCCTGATCCTCTCTGAACCCACCTCAAGTTTTCTTGGATCTGGGGGAAAGCTTGTTTAAGTGCCTCTTCGATCTCTTTATGTAGGAGGACCTCGTGCTTATGACGTAGAACAGGGCATTGAACTCTCCAGTTCCATCAGGACTGTTTTTTTTTTTTTTTTTGTTGTTTTTTTTTTTTTTTTGTTCAGCTGGACCCTGAGATCCCGTCCGAGCTTAACGCCCCAGAGTTCTTTGATTTCTTCTTCGAGCTTTTTTTTTTTTTTTTCAATTTTAGTGCGCACTTCTTCAAAGAAGGTCCAAGGATCAGCGCTGTATGGATTATTTTTTATGTACATCCATTTGCCAGATTCTCGGGAAATTGCCGATTACCCATGGTGTCTGAGTGAAAACTAGCTTGTCAGTCTCTTTCTCGACAAACATAATCTAGTAGTTCTTCCTGGTTCTCCTCCACAGATACTATGGGTTTAACCCGAGGAATTGGGTCAAATTCTTCTCCGATGGTTTTTCTCTTCAAAGCTTTCTTTTTACACGGTGGAGACTTCTTAGGTTGTAAAGGCTTTTGCAAGCGCTCCTTGTTTGTTTTTGGAATGGGCTCGTCCATAATATTTTCTTGCATGTTTGAAAACTTTTTATCACTATCTTTAGTGTATATGATATGTAAATTTGTTTCTCTAAATAGATGGAAACCTCGTAATGAGCTAGGCTAGAACCAAATCGAGCTTTTTTTTTCTATAGCTATGTGCCGACCACGAATTCTACCACATTTATGACATACTTCTGTAACGCTCTGAACTCCTTTCCAACAAATCCTACAGGGCACGGGGATTTTGCTACCTCTACAAATGTGAGCTCTATGATTTCTACAGTATTTTTCCCGACAGTTTTTACCACACTTTTCTAAATCACCACTTTTCAACCAACACATTTATTATATTTCCGCATATTGATAGTATCTAAACTTAAGTATACATTTTGCAAAAAACTATCTCTATTATGTGAGCCCCTCCCCCCCCCCCCCACACCTTCCCTCCAGTATCAATGAAACAAGTGTGGTTGAAGGGACCCCATTGTCGATTTAATCACCCATCCAAAAAAGTGGCCCAAACCCAGCGTACCTCTTCGGGATTTTTGACTCCCCGGCAAAGGAGAGTTCTAACAGGACGTTGGCCGTGCGCTAGTGTACCCAAAGAGAACTATACAAGAGGGGACAACTCCGCCCTACGACGTCCACCCAGCCTCTACCCTAGCAATCAATCTCCGCGCGTACCGCCAATTATAAACAAAGCCATCCTGCTGTGTTGTTATCAGTCTCCATTGTCGGAGTGCAATAGGTTTCAATAGAGTGGACTAGCTTTTAGGCTTTTATTTGAGCGGATCAGCAACTTTTGTGTTATTGTAGTGTCATTATAGTGATCGTTAATCTATTAACTAATTTTAGGCGAGAACTATACTTAGGGTACGTCTGATTTCCCTAGTAGTTTAATGCGGATGCTGATGAGTTTTTAATCTTTGCATTTTTATTTTTTTTTTACGCTTATTTTCCCGAAAGGTTTCTATAGTAATTTGAGAACTTAGGGTTTGGGGTTAGGGTAAGGTTAGGGTTTGGGTTAGGGTTAGGGAAAATAGCAAATTATTATACCAACCCTTCGGCAAAATAGGGTGGGCCTTTTTTTTGGTGTGTAAGTGTAGGCTGGTCTATTGGTTTTAGACTTAAGATTTAGACTAGATTCTATTGAAGAACAAAAGAAAATAACATCTAGATCTAGATATCTGAATTCTTATTCCTGATACCATTTTTGGCCAAATTCTATTTAATCTATCCACTAACAGAATCTATATCTAGATCTATACCATAGAATAGAATAAATAGATCGATTTAATTTAGAACTACAGAAAATCTAAGTTAAGACTGTAGATGCAGATGTTGAAAATATTGTCTGTGAGCCAGACACAAAGTGGGATCAATTCTTAGATCTTTAGATTTTAGATAATAGAATAAATTGTATAAGCTTAGTTCTAATCTAGTGACAGATCTTAAGTCAAGCCCTAGGGCCTATACTGTAATATAAACCCATCAGCATGCTGATGATATTCCTACAAATTTGTCATTTTATTTTTTACCATACTTATTCTAGTTGCCTGTTATTAATGGGATAGATTTCCATGAACTTTTTTTTCCACCCTACCCTTATCATAGTTTTATTTGATCTGTAGTTTGATTACTGTAGTGGGGAAAAAGGCTAGAAAGAGAAGGATGGGCATGTTACAGTTCTTCTTCTTCTCCTATTGTTGTTGTTTTTTTTTTTTTTTGTGGTGTTGTCATCCTTCTTCTCATCCCCCGCTACCTCTCTTCACTTTCTTCCTCTTTCTTATCTTGGACATAATTTTCACCCTTTTCTTCCTTCTTCTTCATGTCTCATCTCCACCCAGCTTTTTTTTTTTTTTCTTCTTCTTCTTCTTCTTCTTCTTTCTTCTTGTGATGAAATGAATTTATTAAATGTGTTTAATTTACTGGCGCACATGTCTTAGGCCTGCCCAACAACGAAATCAAGCCATAATGAATCTCATAGCAACTATGGTAACCAAACAAAGCGGCTCCCCATACGTGCAGAGATTCTGGCGAGGTGGCGAGACGACATGGGCTCGCGTGGACAAAGGCTCATGAAGAGTTGTCCCCTCTTTTTAAAATAGTTCGACCATTAGTTCTCTTTGGTACAGGGATATGTCGCCGTTTCAGTGATTACGGAATTCAATTGTTGGCTGAGGCACACATATCAGAACATAAGCTTAAGGGGGGGGGGGCCGGGTCCAGAAATCGTAATTTTGGTCAAAATTATCGATTTTCGGTTTTTGTGCTATCATGTAACAGCAACCATTTCTACACATGT
>JBCAUA010027649.1:0-12437 GCA_038406235.1 Peronia verruculata
GGGAACTGTTACATGGTAGTTTTAGCAGTTAAGCATATTTAATGTTCTTGTTTAGTAGATCTTCGTGTTTGTTGTTTTCACCTTTTTTTTTTTTCCCCCACCCAAGGCTTGCTGACATAATCATTAGGTTCACCCGCCCCCCCCCCTCCCCCATGTGATCATTGGATGACCTCCCCCCCCCTCACATGATGACATGATATGTGAACGGCCCCTGGGCTCTCTAAAACATCTACTGGGAGAAAAAAAAAAGGGGGGGGGGTTTGGTGAAAGAGGAACTCATTATGTTAAGGACAGCTTCAGCTCTCTGACGTCAGAAGTCATTTATAACTGACTGCATTCCCTCACTTCGTTTTGCGCCGTATGTGTTCATTTGAATATTGAATACAGTTTTCACCTCCTAGCCTATACTAGCCACAGTCCTGACTTGTTGCGATGGGATATAAATTGTCTTCCTTTTCATGGGAAAAATATTAAACACAATCGTCCGCTTGCTCCACACTGTGATCATGTCTCATTTTTTCCCGACAACACTTTTCTTTAAAAAAAAGATATTTTCTCTACAGTTTTCCGTATACAATGTACCGGTACTGCAGGTACTTTGTCTATCTAGATGTGTTTTTATACAATTCCAGTCATTACTATCTTAGACCTGCACGACCGACCCAGATAACACAGTGTTTGCTTGGCACACTCAATCTAATTTTAGAGACATCGTCATTCACTTAAAGTCAAAGCTTAGAATTCTGTTTCTGTTATACGATTGAGGACGGAAGAAAAAAAAGGGGGGGGGGGGGGAGGTTGTGTATCATGAGAAAGAGAGAGAGAGAGAGGAAGACGTGGATCAGAAAATAGAAAGGAGTAAAATTATAAATTTTAAACTGTTCTGATGACTTGTTGTTCTATATCTTTGTTTTATCAATCGCCTTCTCATAATGCGCTCGGCGATAAAAATACATAGGAGAAATTATTGGAACAAGAAAGTGAAGGCATTCAGAACTAACTGTGGGGGACATAAAAGCAAAGTGGAATAAAATCATAAATAACTTTTTTTTTTTTGGGGTGCGGGTGGGGGATTGGGTGGAGGATTACATTGTTTGGTTATTATTTGTTTAAATCTGTAAGGTGAATAATCAACCAAGTAGCTGTTGAGATATAATCATCATAAATATTATTATTTCTGGTCATAAAATATAAAGGGTAGTAAATTCTCTGAGAAACATGTCCAATATCCCACAAGATAAGAAACAAACAACGCAAAACAAAAACAAAAACAAAGTGGCTTATTTCGTTGACCGGCATTCATTTCGAAAGCTTATACAGCTTGGTCACATTTTCTTTTTACCTGAATGTTATAGGTTTGTTTATAGGACTTATTGATTTGAAACGGCAATCTCGTCGTTGAAGAGATCTATTTCTCTTTTATAGCTATTCATAGCATGGCCGTGTCGCTTCGTTAGAACAACGTCTCTCCTTTATCGATCCAATGCCACTTTCTTTATCTGCTATTCAATTCATGGTGGGAGACGGCTGTATTCAGAACTTCAATAGACCTGAAGTTTACCTATACCTGAATATGATAAAAGGGCAAAAGAAAAAAAGTAGTAGAAGAAGAAGAAAGGAATCGAGTGTATTGCGGTAAGATCTAGTGAGAGGAGTGGGGGCTGAAAAATGGAACCTTTTTGGGTTGGGATTGATACAGATACGGACGTCAGCGTTGTTTGGGAAGTTCTCTTGGATGGCGCACAACATGCGTCAGAGATTTTGAGAGGAAGAATTGACACTCAGATTTTATAACGGGATCATTGAAAAGACAGTACACAGCGGGGTGCCTCAGGAGCTGAGGTTCAGTCAGGCGATCGAATATATGATAAGGGAAGGTACACTGTGATAGATTTAGAGTTTGTGTCATGTCGATCGTAATTGTCTCTGGCTGTGCGAACTTCAAGAAATCGTAGTAGAGTCTAGGCACTCAAATTTCAGATAGGATCTTGATATAACAGTCTTGTTAAAAGACGTCTGAGCTGTGGATTTACAGAAATTTTGGACGTTGACAGTTTTCTTGTCATTAGAAGAAAGATAATTCATAACAATGTGTGGTCCGTCGTCTGGATGGTCGAAGGCGGCCTTGGTTGTACTCATTATAGGCATGTCTCTACACATTGCTGGGTGGGCAACCAACCATTGGATGACCCTTGATGAATCAAACAGTGGGCAGGAGATAGACGTTGGACTCTGGAGACAGGTAGTATGCAGCTCATCGGGAGATTGTGAAGACACGGAGGTATCGTCGCAATATGAGACAGGTGATGATAACCATGGTTAATCATGATATTTACTGTACCTGTAAAAGCAGCTTAACAGTGTTCTTGTTGTGTACTATGTTTACGATGAGGCATAGGCATCTAGCAGATATATGAAAAGATTTACAATTTAAGAGTCTTCCAAATGAAACTACGAATGTGCGGGCAATGCTATTTGAATATGTTTAACGCGATTTTTTTTTTTCGTGTGTATTTTTGTACAAGTTGATGGTTAGAATCATTTTCTTTAGAGGAAACAACAGAAATCAGATAGTATTATTGACCTGACATACCTGTGGACGATGTCTATTTAACAACAATAACAAGAACAACGGCCCCAATGACAGCGACGATAACAAAAATAATAACAACAAGGAAACATAGGTACCACAATACGTTACATCAACAGCAAGAAGGTGATTTAGTTTATTGGACTGACAAGTGAGAAGACATTAAATCACATTGTAATGAGAAATAGTCTATGAGATCTCAGCAGAAGGGCTTGTATTATAACTTTTTTTTTATAAGCACCAGCATGTTCGAGACGTCTATATTTGGTCAAAATTTATGTGTGTAAATTTATCATGTATGACCTCAAATTTCGGGCGATTGGATGAATATAATATACCCGGTACACATATTATCCATTCAATAAACTTTACAAGCAGGCACTCTGCTCTAAGAACCATCTCCTTTCCATTAAAAGATGTTGCCGAAACAAATACAGCCTCTAAAACCTGATTATTGTAGGGTTATCTCGCTATCTTAAGATCTCGCTGTCTTAAGATAAATGAAATTAAGTACAACTAATGTTGATGATGATATTGTTGTTTTTCCCGATACTGTTGATGGCCGCCATGCTGGTGGTGAGAACGACGTACCCTTTAACTTACGTAGATCTATCCTCCGGGGGTGCATTTATTGGACTGGAGCATGGACAATGCCAGAGCGTGGAAATCATTCGAAGATATTAAACACTTATGTTCTAAAACCGTACTTTCATCATCTTTTGACCGAGTGCAACTAATCTAAAAAAAAAAAAAGACAACTACAACAAATGAAAAGCTCTGAAACCAATGTCAAAACTCCAAATAATAATTTACCTGTGCTTAACAAACTCATAGAACAACAAGAATACTTACTACAAAAATAATTGCTTTGCCTTCTCCTTCAACAGTAGAAGTAGCCGACAGTTGAACTAAATCTGCCTGAAACATTCTTACACAAGCATACTTTGCATAATATCTATCAAATGAATAAAATTCATTATTAAATGAAACGCATCTCTTTAAATTTTATGTCTAAGCATGATCAATTCGCCTTTTTTGTTTTGACAAATTAATGTGCCAACACAATACATCGGTCTTATTTCTGTCACAATCTCGGCTCCATCTAGAACTCGATTCTGTGTAATTATCCAGTGAGGCCACTCTGGTCTCCAAAATAAAAATGAACTCTGTGAACGTACAAACACCATGCATCCTGCTCAGCGTCATGCCTTGTTCATTCTCTTTCGGGTATAATGCCATAATGCTGATTTTTGTTTTGGAAACGTGAGTGACCTCTCACTGGACAATTAGACAGAGCCGAGATTGAGACAGGTCGGGGAAGTATGCACTGTGTCTGCACCTTAATAAGGTGAAGAAAGAGTATGATTCACAAAGGAAAAAAAAATATGATTTTTTTTTTTAAATGAAGACTAAGACTTATAATAACAACAGCGGCAACAACAAAATGAAAGTGCTACTACTACTACTACTACTACTACTACTACTACTACTACTACTACTACTAATAATAATAATAATTGATGCGTTCTTTTTCAGATTATGTGAAAGAAGAATTTAATTTAGTCATACTGCAAATGACGCTTTTAATACATTCAGGATAACTATGTTACCGACTTTGAATGAAATGCAAAATTTCATTTTGGAACAAAGTTGGGATCTAGTCTTAGCGTGCAACTTTTTCAAATATTCAGTGATTCAACGATTTCTAAAATACGCCCCCCCTTTTGAAAGGACCTCAGGAAAGATTATGAGATAAACTTTTTCTTCCAACTTTTCTCAATACGTGGCGAACGAAGACAACCGAAAATCTCAGCTAAATTATATTCGCTGAAAGGCCTGTCATTAACGAATGCTGATTCATAAAAGTACCACAGATAAAACTGTTGTCATCACGAAATGTGGGTTCAAGTCGAGCACCACGATACTCATGATAATATGGTGTATTTTTGCTTCAGATGAGTTCAATGCAGTCCGAGGTCTGGAGACGATAACCTTTTGCTTGGTTGTCTTCACTGTGGGCTTACTGTTCTTCTTTACGTGTGCTGAGATGGATAGACGCCAGACTGTGGCCGCTGTTATCATGTTTCTCTGCTATCTCGCTGGTAAATTATACCTGACACATCACTCGGAGATTTCCTTAGCTCTTAGTCTGTATCTGTAGTTCATTCTCCCGACACTGTCATTCAGTTGTAATGAGTACAAACTAGAGAATAAATGCAAAAAGCATACAGAAATACTTAAATATTTTGGAATAATTCAAGTAAAACGGCATCAAGCTTTCATAATTATAATGAGAATAAGGACTGTACAAATTTTGATATATGTCTTTGTCCTTCCACCAAGGGCACGTAATAATTGATTGAGTCTGATCACAACATGGAATCATGACAATCATAAAAAACGGCAATAGGATCATTTTTTTTTTTTTAATGGTTAAGTTTACATTAAAGTTCTCTTTTGTTGTAGTTACAGAAAGACATGATAGATATTTGTAGGAACATAATATGCCTCCTTTGCATGCTTAGCTTTTCACTGCTAGCTGTGAGAGTCCCTGTTTCTCTAACTCACTCGCTGGCCAGATATGCCACAACCATAAGACATACTTTTTCATGTCCATTGTCACAACGTATCTAAACGTTTGTGAGACGAAACAATTGTCAGCAGCAAACTCGTAACCCGTGATACCTATGGCAAAATATATTTCTCATCAGCTCTAGGCAGACACATACTTGCACAAGAAGAGAGAGAGAGAAAAAAAATCATACTGTTTCATCTTATAAAAATATCGGATAAGATCTTTGCAGATGCTTTTTTTTTCCCGGAAACTCAGAAATGTCACCACGTTATGACAAATGAATGTACCATCTTTTTCTTCATTTGTGCAGGGACATCCAGTTTTATCGGTATGATTGTGGCCATCACAACAACCCCAGACTCATTCGAGGTGTCCTGGTCTTTGGGGCTGACAGTCATTGCAATGACCCTAATTCTAATAGCCGGCACACTAATGATTCCAGACAGTTTCGAGCCCTACGACGAACCTGCCGATGACGATGATGAGGACGATTACTTTGGCACACGCAATCGCACACCAGCGACGAAGAGAAGACCCCCTGCCTCCAGGAGCGTCACCCCGATTTCCTACAGGGGTGGCGTTGAAGGGAACAGATGGAGAAGTTACTAAAAGCTGGTTTGATGAAAATTCGATTTGTGTGCATAACTTAACCCACAAAAGCTCCGAAAATCATTGAATATCTGTTCCTCACTTGTGTATATTCAAACTAGACATTACTATTCGGGAGCTATTTTTTATGATACATGGAACTCGTTATAAGCAGAATTTTGAATTCTACACAAGATCTACACAGCATCAGAACTGGTTTACAACACAAAGCTAAAGTTGAGAAGCACTTGAATTATCCATAAAACAGAATAAACTTTCTTTCACAAAACTGCTTGCCATGAATAGGATCGAAACAAATGATAAATCTTTATAAACATAAACCAGAGATGCAGATGTTTCAGTTGAAGTAACGAGATTCTCAATGTCAAGATAAATAGATACGACCAAGTCTTGTACAAAGCTATCATTCTTTGCTTGAATTTACGGTCATGTCGTTTGTACAAATTGAACAAGGCTCAAAATGAGCTACTCTATCCTTATGGATTGTACTTTTTTAAACTAATTTATTGTCATATTATTGAAGACTTTAGAAAACTTTGGAAATCAGCATTCGGCTGTCTGGCCCACGCATCTTCTTGAGTTTTTCTTTTTTTCTTTTTTTTTGGGGGGGGGGGGTGGGGTTAAATTATGCCCCATGAACAGAAACATAACAGAGAAGGGAAGACAAATTAAAATATATAATGTATATTCTAATATTAATAGATTCTAATACTGACTTATATGGGAAGCAGGAGAAAGGAACGATGTCTTCAACCAATGCTTCTGGAATATTATTCACTAAGGAAATATGTTGCGTCATACAGTCGTGAAATTTGCAAAAGTCTTTATATTTTTGCTTTAAATCATTTTAAGACCCCACTATATACTGAAATACCCATTTGTTTCAGTCGTTTCCAGTGATTTCCTGCATAGTAAACATTAGTCCACAGACAAGATTTTTCGATGTCAGCAATTACACTTTTTACAGTTTACAAAGTAAAGTAGATCATGCAATGTCGACATGAATGAAACTGAAAAAAGATATAGCTGTTTGAAATTGTTCAAATTTGTTATCAGTATAATATCAACTACATCATGGATTTTGATTTGCTGGATTTTCTTTTCTTTCCTTTGTTTCCTCTTCATTATGTTCCATCACAAAACAAATAAATTACGCAAAATCTAACGAGTGAATCTATAGCGGGAAGAACAGATTTTTTTCTTGGCTGTGTGACTGGTAACACCAGAATTCATTGAGAAATTTTCTGTTTGTCTTATTGTTCATTTTCTTCAGTTTTATTAAAGTCATTTTCTGACCTTCCTGCCTTTTGTGTGTGTGTGTGTTTGTGTGTGTGTGTGTGGTTTTCTTTACACACGTACTTTCCCGATCTGCAATTTCCTCCCATTGTCACCATCATCATAATGGCCATAATCAATCGTAACCATTATCATTATCATCATTATCATCGATATCACTGCTCTGTGACTTTTTTTTTTTTTTTAACATGTATGTCATAAATTGAGTTGAATTATTGCTCTGCATAACTTTCCTCTACTTCTTTCGTCTTTCACTTCACCAAAAATAGAGTATCTTATGCTGTCTCTCAATCCAGACTAAATAATGAATTCCTATGTTTTCTGTACATTGTGCCATGCTAAAAAGAGGCAGTTTTTAACAGTTCATTCAGTGTTCTCTTGTATACCACATTTGCTAAGTGTCCTTATATAGGGCTTCCACTAACACAAATTATTGTATAGCAACATACATTCGTTTTCAAGTCAGGATCTTCATATGAAGTTCATTTCCACGGAATTCTAGTAAGTAATCGACATGATTCTTATCTTTTTGTCTGAATGGCTATGCTCAACTGATCTTGTTTCCCTCGTTTTTTTTTTTCTTCTTTTTTTTAGTATGAACACTTTTGATACTTTGCCAATAAAATACCAACTACCGCACTATCACAGTTGGAATTTTAGTTTTCATTATGAAGTAGTTATTCGTGTGTATGTCTCTGTACCCGTGTTTGTGTGCCATTTCTATTACATAGAGGGAATATTACTCTATTTCAAATTGATATTGCTTTCTTACTGTAATTTTGTTCTAAAACCTCAAGCTCATATAACAGATAAATTATAGCATGAGTGAATATATACGTATAGATTATTAGATGTTTATAGATGTTTATGCGTGTATATACCTATCTACGGATTGTGTTAGATCAGGTCCTTATTGTAAAATAAACAAACCAGCATATTTTAGTGTTTCCAAAAGAGCGTACAATACAGTCGTTAAAAGTTATAAAGTGAACTATCGTTTTCATTTGTTATCTCCCAAATTCGGTAATGTTTCTCGAAATGTCGTTATTTTCACGAATTTGCATGTATCTAGACTTTTGAACAAAGTTTATGTCCTCTTCCCATTTTCTCCATTTTTTCCTCCATGAATTCTCCAGCACACAAATTCATAGACATAATTTATAAGCCACCGCAAGCCCTGCCTCCACCTCTTCCATACTGATTTGGCTGAAATTCAGACAATTAAAAATTTGGTGTATCGTGAATACATGCACGTAGAATTCAAAAGGCCCGTATGTTAAAGAGCATGATATGCAATACCACAAACACAATATAAACAGTAAACCAAGATAATCTTAATCCATCACTCCTAGATATTGTGCTTGCGACTGATCCAGGACTTAACTACAGTGTTTCTGTTACATTTCCGTTTTGCCCCCCCCCCCCCAAAAAAAAGGGCGAACTACTACGTCCTCTTGTGTCCCGGAGAGTATCTAATTATATCGTGCTTTTTTTCTACTATTCCGTTTTATGATCTGAGAGGTCATTAAACAGTGGCTGGTAAACATCACACATGGTAGGCCTAATAGACCAGACATCAAACTAGGTACAGCCGTTTTCAGAACCCGGAAGTGAAGTTTTGTAAAATAACTTTAACAGGAGGTTACTCGAGAAGGATTCAAGTCAACAGAGCCGAAGGGTGACTGGCGTGGCGGAAATAGGAAATGCTGTGGCGACGGGTGACGTATTGTTGTAACAATGACGTCACCAGATGATTTGCATGGAAACAATCTTCCTTGACTTGGCTGACTCTATCTAAATGAAAGGAAGATTGTGCCACCGGAATAAACAAAACGTACATGAGACTTTCCTGTTAATTTGACATAATACTTAATTTTTGGGTAAATTCTGGTTGCTGAGGCGTCCCACGACTGAGGAGAGCTTTAATTTAGGGCGACAACGGCCACAGACCTACCAGTATGCGTGAAGTAATTTCAATCCACCTTGGTCAAGCTGGAGTTCAAATAGGTAATGCATGTTGGGAACTTTACTGTCTGGAGCATGGGATTCAACCAGACGGACAGATGCCATCAGACAAGACAATTGGGGGAGGCGACGACTCATTCAACACATTCTTCAGCGAAACGGGGTCAGGGAAACACGTGCCCCGTGCAGCCTTTCTGGACTTGGAGCCCACAGTAGTTGACGAAGTGAGGACAGGAGTGTACAGACAACTTTTTCACCCCGAGCAGTTGATATCAGGCAAGAAATTTAATGAACGTCATTTATTCTTATATATTAACTCCTATCCAACAAATAGATCTAGATTGTCTAGATCTAGATCTAGCGGGGAGGGGGAAGTCTAGACTTGGTCTTGGTATTTCGCTGTGAAATTTCAGATTAAGAACTTTTTTCTTTTTTTTTCCTTTTTATGTGTAAATCATTTATGAAAATAATGACTTCAAGAAGATGTCTCCTCTGGTTTCAGTTGATAGTCGCACACATACTTTAGATTGCGCCATCTTCGGAGACGCTCGAGACGTCTTCTTAACCAGTGGTTCTCAACCCGGAGCCTCGGACCGGCACCGATCCGTGGATCAGTTGGTACTGGGCCGCAGAAGAAATATTTAATTATTTCAATTTTATTTACTGTCAAACTCTAACGCTTTTTTATTTTCGTTTTATTATTATGCTACGTGTCACACAAATCACGGTGACAGAAATCTACTTTCTTTCAAGATATGAAATGTTTTAAACACAAGTCGAGATACACACATACCGCATAAAATTAACTCTACTTTGATCAGTTCTCTCTCTCTCTCTTCTCTCTGTCTGTCTGTCTGTCTCTCTCTCTCTCTCTCTCTGTGTGTAATTATAGATATCGATCTAGATCTACATAAACGTATCCCACCACGCTGGGCGCAATATAGCCGTCATCTTGCTGATGTGCCGTTAACATCCCAACAAAAACTTGTAAACAATCTTCTGGTGTTTCGATCTAATTTCCAGAGTCACTTGAAAGATCCATTATCGATCTAGATCTAGATCTAGATTTAGATTTAGATCTCTTCATGTACAGTAGGCCTACATATTTGTTTCCTGTTTACTGAGCCTTGAATGTTTTAACTGGCGTTCAGTTTGAATTAACTTACATGTACTTTTGCTCCGAATATACATAAAAGTCTGGATCTAGATCTATAGGCTATTAAATTTTGTATAGGCCTATTATAGCATCAGTAATTTTCCAGGATGAAAAAATTCCCTTTGTCATAAGGGCTAGAGTAGAACAAACTCCTTGCTGCGATAGCCGTCTGTTCACAATCCAGACACTTCAAAAAGAGCATTGATATGTCTAGCACTACTAGCAGAAGTCTATGCAAGTAAGTCCAAACATCAACAACAACAACAAAACAACACCAGCAGCAATATGTGTGTAATTTTTACATATTATTATCAAATCGCGATGGCGACAGCGATGGAATCAACAGACTGCAAACAAACTTGACTCCATCCAACCAGACCTTGGCTCTTGGCCAGGATCTGCTCAGCCGCGAAGACGAGACCAAGTGGTCCTCAACCGCCTGCGTCTGGGTCACTCTCACCTCACCCACACTTTTCTTCTCAGACGAGAAATGCCCCCACAATGTGCGGCCTGCCACTGGTGGCACACATACTAATTGATTGCGCCGACTTCAGGGAGGCTCGAGAAGCCCACTTCTCGAGTCGCCCCCTGAAGGATTTTATTTACAAAAACAAATCCGCAGGCCATCCTGAGCTTCTTACGCCAGATTGGCCTGTATAATAAATTATACAATTGTATAAAAAGTAACATCTCACAGAAATGCGACGACACCCTGGGTCGCCGTAAAACTGTAGGCCTATGCACCAATTTTTTGGTATAGTTATACATGCTTTGATAGCCCAAACTTTGATATCCTTTAGTCATAAACATGTTGTCCATTGTCACCGTGTTAGATATTCTCACCGTATTAGGCACAGTATAGCCATTATCGTGCTGATTGTCGTTAAACCCCAATACAAACAAACAAACAAACAAACATACAACCAAACAAACAAACAAACCCCCTCGGAAAAACAAATAGATCTATATGTTTTATGCCTGAACACAGGATGCCTTGTCTTCTGCATATTATAAATCAATAATTTTGCAGCAAGCAATGACCCCAAACCCTTATTTTTAGTTACTTAGTCTACTTGTGTTCATCGACAAGCTGAAAAACGGAAAATCCAAAATCAACTCTCAGGGGAAAAAAAAACAACAACTTGATTTTCTCATCATGACAATGAAACAAAAAAAATAATGGATGAGCTAAGAAGAGAAATCCCTTGGGTAATTGCCAATCTTGCTGCCTAGAAATTATTAATATTCATTGCTGTTCGATACCGAATGTAGTCTACATACGATTCCATATTGCTCCATTACGAGGACCTTCGTCTTGCTTATGCCATGTAATTCACGACCCGCTGGACGTGCAAATTATACAATGATTAAATTACAAGAAATACAAAACTAAGATCATTCAAGTGTATTCATTGCAATCTGATCAATCAAGAAAGTCATGTGCAAAGTCTTGCATCAAAACTTGGACTAAGAGTCCATCCTTGCAGTTTATAATGCTTACGCTCGATCTGAAGCTTTGTGGGTCTGCTGGTACACTGATTATTTTTGGTGTCATGGACAAGCGAGGATTTAAAAGTTCTGCACCAAGGCTCAATTCAAATCACTGACCTCGAGCTAGATTGGGCCACGAGGAACAAATACATGAATACTAAGATTTCCGGTTGAATTGGATTGATTCTATCGTACGGTATATGTTTCACTTTTCAACCCCCAGGGGGACATTATCTCAGTTCTATGATATAGCGTCTAGTACCAATGCCTATTATTATTATAGTATCAGTATGTGTCACTGGCTGGCTCATCGGGAACTCCTGAATTTGTGTTTTAGTGCTTGGGATGTCTTTCCTCACGTTAAGCTTTAAAATCTTTCCAATATCTTTCTACTCAGTCTATAACACTATTCTTTCCAGACATCCTCACATGTACTTGCCTTTCTAGTTATTATGATGTCATTTCCTTCCCCTCCTCAATACATGTGTCAGCTAGCCCCATTCTAGCTACTTCGGGTAGCCCTTCGGGGTTTGCCTGTTGAGGTTGGTGTGTGAAGGCATACGAGCTGCACAGGCTTCGGCCTGAGCTGCTACTATAAGCCAAGGGAGGTCCCCTCCCCAGTTCCGACCTCTACCTTCACGTGGTAGTAGCTGTTAAGGATCTGGCCTGGCTAGTACTGCCGGATCTGAACTGACAGAGGCGGGACGTCGGGCGGCCAGCGATACCCAACTGGTCTGGTCCCCCTCTTGGTAGGT
>JBCAUA010027660.1:0-10614 GCA_038406235.1 Peronia verruculata
ATGTGCGGATCACAACCGCTAAATCTCATACGGTTAACAATAACACCACATGCAGTACACGTACCTAATTCAATTATTTTACACTCCCCCCCCCCCCCCTCCATAGGCCTATCTCCCTTGTGCGTGAGGAGATGAAAGACCTGAATGTAGGCGACCTCAAATCGTTCGTGAGATGGCCTGGAACATTACATGAACTCACTGATTAATTCAACTGTCAGCTTTTTACTAAATTGTTCAGTAACGGTGATGGGAACAGGGAGGTCGTTGTGCAAGCAGCGCGATTAATCAGTAGTTACTTTCTGAGTTGACGGCATTTTTCGAGTAGCAACAGAGGTTGCTATTTATTATGTTCCATTATAATATTGATGTACAGTAAATGTTAGATGTTGAAGGTATGGACACACAAACCTTGTGCTCGTATTGGTAAAGAACTAAAGACAATTGTGCATTGTCCGTATTATTCTAATAGTGGGACTTAGTATGAGTGTAGAGGCTATTATTTTGATGAAGACCACCATATTTTCCGCCCCTCAGGCTGACACAAATAACCACGAATCCCATTTCACTATGCGGGAGTAATCAAAATTTTACGATTGCTGGAAGGTCTCCAAACATCCGGCCCTCTCGCCCACCCGGTGATGCGGCGATTTCTTTATGGGAGAAACGTAGCTTACAGGTTTGAGTCTTTGACCCCCTTTAGCCAACGAAACCATCTCTCTAGCTTCCAGTCAGACCTCCGTAACGAACACAGCTTGAAAACCAGACTGTTGTACACTATTTGAGTTTCTCGGCCAGCGTTTGGGAGTAACAAAGGAGTGTGAAATGAGGGAGCGAAGTCCACGGTAACTGAATAGCGAGTGTGTGCAGAAAATCTTAACCCAAACGGGATCTTGCGCTGAGCTGATTGATGACGACTCCTCGAAGTCTGTTTATAGGCTAAATTTATACCTTTCGCGTTAAGAGAAATAATACAGGCCGAGTCAGAATTATTGCTCTGTGAGTGTAGAGGCTAATCATCTTATTCAGTCGTAGCAATCGTCTGCTGCAATGATAAGCACATTTGTTTGTCTGTTTTGCTGTTGTTGTTTTTAAGAGTATGTGCATCCTTTCAATCCTAACTGTCTCGGCTTTTAGTTTCAATGCATGCCCAGTTTGGTCAGGAGATTGGGAAAGGGTGGGGGGGGGGGGGTGGAGAGGAAGAATTTGGAATATGGAATCTTGCTTTTACCGCAGCATCTCCGCTACTGATTATATCTTCTTTTTTTTTTTTTAATGCAAAGGATAATCTAACTTATAGCGTTCTCACGGGATTCCCGAAATACGCTCGTCCTTATCCAAGAGGGCTAGACGTTGGGCTTCCCTATCAAAAGGTCATGGAGCCATTGAGTCACTGAGAGAAGTTCTGATTGTCCCATCGTCTAGTAGGGCTCGGAGGTCATGACACTAATTTCACAGTCTGATCAACTGGTAGACGTCTAACCCGTCGGCCACGGCGCCTCCTGTAAGTGTGGTGCACAAAACCTATTTAGTAATTCACAATACAAAAACTTGACATAGCTGTCGGTTGATTTTTCACTCCCTCCACGCAGTGCAAGTACAATGTACTCTAATTACGCGTAGACTTTACCTGTAGCGTTACCGTGAAACGTAACGCACACCTGTTCACTTGGAGTTCTACTTTTTGGTATATCAATGTGTGTGTGTGTGTGTGTGTGTGTGTGTGTGTGTGTGTGTGTGTGCGTGCGTGCGTGCGCGCGCGTCCACCGGTTGGGCTCGTAGCTCGGCCTACAGAGCACTGTGTACCCCTGGGCGACATGTGGTTAATTATAACAAAAATGAATAATGTAATCTATCACCCATGCATGACTTCACCACAGGGGAGCGGGACAGCTCGACCCTCATGGTCCACTACTATGTTATTGTAACTGCTTGTGTCAGATGGTTTCGGTCCCTTTTTGAAGTTCATAAGGGGTTTTATTTTCATAAGTAAACGTTCACCTTTATCGAGAATAGCATTGTTACAGTATTTACTTTGATTAAAAGTTGACTGAAAATCGCCACCCAGACGTCCACCAAAAAGAGGAGTAGCAGAAACAAAAAGAAAATCCACATCGCCCTTCCTCCTATCCTTTACTTACCCTATTCTCAAAAAGTTATTTATTAGCTTTGTAGAACGTGCACCTGTGTCCTGTGTCAGTTTTTATGATATTAGAAAATTGCTTGTCATCATTTCTCTGGGATTTACAGTAAAACATGACGATACCGTCCTGCCTATAAAGACTACACGTATTTAGAGTATTGTGTTGTTGTTGTTGTTGTTGTTGTTGTTGTTGTTGTTGTTGTTGTTGTTGTTGTTGTTTTCTTAAGCCTTTCAATCCTAAGAAAGTAAGATTATCTCGGCTTTAAGAAGTTGTCCGTTTTTGCTGAGATTTTTTTTTCTTCTTTTTTTTTTTTTTTTTAGAAATTTGGAATTTGGAAATTGTGAAAGGACAGTGGTATATTCGCCCTTGTCCGAGAAGGCTAGACGTCGGGCTTCCCTACTCACAGGAAGCCAGGGGACCGTTGAGTCAATGAAAAAATGCGGCTTTTCAATCTTCGTGTCCTTCCATCCCCCGATACAGGACCCACGATTCGATCCCGGCCTGTTTTCTCCGTGAGCAGAGGCCAAACCACAAAGCCATTGAGATCCCACTTTCAGTGGCAGTTCTATTACTTTCCCTTGCCAGACAATAGAGATGTAAAACAAGCAGTGTAAAGAAGAGGAAAAAAAATCACTTTTGCGCCTTTTGCTTAAAATAGACACCATGGAAAATTCCCTTAGAACGGTATAGTATGAAGAGAACATTTTTTTTTTTATTTGTTTGATTTTCTTATTGTTATAATTTTATCTTTTATTTATTATTTATTTATTTATTTATTTATTTTGCAGATCAGTCTTTCGAATGACATGAAATAAAGAGATTGTTTTTCCCTCTTTATACTGTTTGTTCGATCCCTCTTTTGTCTGGCAAAAGGGAAGTAATAGGACTGAGCACAGCGATCTCCCATTGGTGGAAAATTCAGAATGGCTTAGAAGACTTCCGTGACATTGCTATGGCAAGAACGGGCAAACTGATTGTCTTGAATTGCCGACAAAATATAGAAGTAAATACAACAACAATAACAGGATCATCCCCCTCCCTCCCCCCCCCCCCCCAAAAAAAAGAATAATCAGCGAGCCACTAGACCAGGAGCGTAGGCCTGTGGCCAGTCAAGAAACTGAGGAAAATATCAAACAATAAGACCTCAAGATACTAAAAGTCGAGGCAGGGCATGGCAGAACATGGCAGTTGCATGTGGAATGCCAGAATCCATCACCATTCCTATGTGATGTCCGGCGATCCTCCACAGCTGCATATTATGCACTCTCTTTTTGATGTCATCATTCTAGTTTGTGTGATTGTACTGTTTCTGCTCACAGAAATGCCCCTCAAAGTTTCAAAATTTGATGTAAGCAAAGGTTTGTAATGTATATTTATTTATTAGTAAATAGTAGATATAACAGATATATATTATGAATATGAATTTTAAATTTCTACCACTTCCTGTAAAATATTCATCATTTTAAATACTGAGACTATTCAAAAACGGCACTGATGTCACATATCTCAAATTAAATCCAACAAAGACTGGCATGAGTTTGTTCATTTCAACTGGTTTGGGGAGACTAGCAAAATAAAGATGTTGATCAAGGTGACATCACCAAAGAAGGACAACACGGAATAGCAGCTGGTAACAACGGCACATAGTGTTTCTAGTCAGTCCTAAAACCCATTCTATATCTTCAACCTTCATTGAAAATGATCTGGGTTGGGGAGGGTTTATTTGAGACATGATCAAATGTGTGTGCGAGTGTGAGAATATCTGTGTATGTGCGTATGTATGTATGTGTGTCTCGCCTAAAGGACTGGACTACACATGGCAAGACAGAGTGGGAGTGGGGAATGGGGAAGGAGGGAGAGGAGGGTGGGAGAAGGGGGAGGCAAAGGACGAGGTTAAAGTGGTCAATGATCAATGTGACTGGCGCATGTGTGGGTGTACACGTCTGTGTGTATGCTAATGTGTGCCTGTGTGTGTGTGTGTATACATGGGTTTCTCAGAGGTTATCTGACCTGTTTGCCGACTATGCAACGGGTGACCGCGTGCCACTAAAAGATGGCACGTCATGGCTCATCAATTTGCCTCGCACAAAAAGCTCGGACTTTCTCAGACAGGATATGACCGACCCGGCCATTATCTCTTTTCCCCTCGCCTTCACTCCATCTTCTCCAGCCACACCCTCCTTACAATCGTATATTCCCATCTCTCTTCTCTCACTTCTTTCCGACGAGTAACACCCAGGGTTCCATGGATCAACTTGGCATGCGGCAGTGTACGGAAATAAATATGCATAAGATCGACGACACACCATAAAACTATTCAAGGTGCCCATTGCTATGCTCAAGTTTTCCTGTTAAATTAGAATCCCATGTTTGTGACTTCGATGAAAAATTGTCATAACTAAAATTGCACAATTTCAGAGAGGAGACTTATTTGAGTCTCCATCAGCTGTTCACAGGAGACGGGTCACAGGCAAACCTTTTATTAGCGGTATTTCAGGCAAAGATCGACTTTCGTCAGCTGTTAATACCTTTTGGAGAACACGAACTGTGGGGAACTGGGACTGTAATAGAGGCATGTGCCTCTTCGTGACAGTGAGGGCAGGTTAGAATTTTGTAAGTGTTTTGTAAGTGGCTCAGCAGCCTTCTGATTTCCAAGGAAAGTTTACGTTTATTCGAAGATCCCACGCTTACGCTATCCTCGGCAGTAAGAAACCGCTTGAAGGGTAGGCGGAAAGGCCGCTGCCGAAGAAGTTTTGTGTAAAAAACCCTCACGTTTTTGTCTCTGATCAAGCCGGACACGCATGTAAAATCGAGACAAGACTGAAAGACTACATGAAAAAAAAAAAGGGGGGGGGGGGGGCTACGATCACAGCCAGCTGGTCTGTCCGAACCCGCGCAGGAAATACACCGAGCATCATTCAAATGCCATATTATGCATTCGTATTATTGAGGAGATCCTTTAACCAGTAATGTCACGAACAGTTTAAGCTTGAGCAATGCAGGGGGCTTTTCTTTCTGTAACTTTCACACATTAAAGGGCAGATATGTCGCCGAGAAAACTAACATTTAAAAAGCCTATTAGCCGTAAATAATTGCATGTTTTAAAACTTCACCTTTCACTATTCATCAATCCTTCGCGCGTTTCATGTGTATTTCAAGTGTTCATCTTGATGCCAGGGGAATAATATATAAAAATATATTTAAAAAATAAAACTCCAGCGAATTATATTTTTTGTTAGCCTTTGCTGGAAAATAGAGAAAAGAAAATTTTGCAAGGCTTTCTGTTGAGCCATCTTTGATGTCCTAGCATTAAGTAGCATGCAAGTTTCTATGCCATTAAAATTTGTCGGAACCAATACGGGGATAATTTTAGGTTTTCACTGGCAAAGCATTCTTTCTGTCCATAAAATTCGGGTCCCGCCCACTTTTTTTTTTTTCTTTCTTGTTCAAGAAGTAGTCCGATTTACGGGCAATTCAAATGATCTTCATTTTGCACTGAGTATGTATAACCAGCTTTACGTACGAGTCATTTTGGGTGATGCCTATATGTACATGTAACTTATAAAAAAAACAGACGAAATCATTACATCAGAATCTGCTTTCCCACGCCTAACAGCTGTCGTGCAAAATCGTTCTATACTAACACTTCGAGGTGGTCGTTCATCTTTTTTAATGTATTATTACTGTTATGATGATGATTATTATTACTTTGTTCAGACAAGAACGCATGAAATCAGGAGAGACTCTCTGAGTTGCGGAAAGACAGTCAGACAAACATAAGAGGAGCTACAGAAATGGAAACAGGCCAGACGTATCAACCAAGATAGGCACTGTGCTTGACAGCTTTTACAAATAGCCTGATGAACTCACAAGAAATTAAACACAGACAGATAGAAAGATACATCGACAGAGATAGATCAATGACGAAACATAGACGACACTTACAAGTCAACAGACTGCACAGAGAACACAGACAGACAGACGAACAGACAGGCAGACAGACAGTGTCAGACATACAGACAAGGAACGGACAAAGTGAAGAAAACCAGCTGTCCAAATAGTCTTATGTCTCTCTCTTTTTTCCTCTTATTTCCTCACCATTCCCAGATGTGAGCCATTCCGAACTCACTCCCTGCAAGAGCACTCTATCTACAAGGGCCAGACAGACGCATACTGTATTTTAACGGGAAAGAGATAGAAAATAAAGAAAATAAGTCTTGGCTACTCGCGAGCAAGTTAAGCGGAAATGTGGTGAACTGAGCCAGGCAACAATGTCTAGAGATCTAGCCGTGTTCGCCACACTGTCCGACTAAATCGGCTTCGATAGTCAAGACTACCAGGTTATTTACTTTTTTTTTTTTTTAATTTATTCATTTATTCACTTGTTTGTTTGTTTGCTTTTCTTATTTATTCACACTGTTTCTTTTATGTGTCAATTTTCGTATCAATAAGAAAAACTGAATAGGTGTCTACTTCATATTGTCACGTCGTAAGACTAATCGTACGATGGCTGGATCTTTTACCATTTCGTTTTCACGTCTGAGCAGAAAAAAAAAAGAGAAATAGTGCAGGCTATTCGGCAATTAAAACTACCATTATCACAGATTACCGACTCCATGCATAGATATTATGCTGTGCTTGGCGCTATTATTCTCTTACCACTACAGTTTGAATAAGAAACGCATTTCAGACATAACAACATTAACAACAACAACAAAGTTCTACTAATTCGATATGTCATTGTTGTCTAATATGCAATACAACCACGTTTTGAAAATAAGGCTGTAATTGGAACATAGACAACAGCAACAACAACAACGATTAAAACACATAACAAGAATGGCTAACTGAACTTTTTATATTTCATCGTAATGAAATGATTAGGAGGAAAATTACTTGTTATCAATATGTCCATTCCATGCACTCACTGGCTGATTGATGAATTACCTGACTGACTGATTACCGTTTAGTTATTGACCAATCGACTGAGTGACAGATCGACTGACTGACTGATTTACTGACAAATTGAGTGACTGACTGGCTGATTGACTGACTGCATTGACTGACTGAGTGATTGACGGATTGACTGATTGATTGATTGATTGATTGATTGATTGTGAGTGAGTGAGTGAGTGAGTGAGTGAGTGAGTGAGTGAGTGAGTGAGTGAGTGAGTGAGTGAGTGAGTGAGTGAGTGATTAACGGATGTTATTCCCAGTGTAACTGGCTGCTTATTGGGTGCGCGTGTTGCTTTTCTGCGGTCCATGATTAAGATGAGTGCATGAAAGCCAAAAGCAAAAGAAAGATAGATAGGAAGGTTCGAACACAGAAACCCAGGGAATAAAAGAATACAGTGAAATGTCATTCACTCAAACACAAATGTTCACACACACACACCACACATACGCATACATACACGTACGAAAAAAAAAAACGGATGTTTTATCCGTGAGTTAGTGTTATCACTATGGCCATGACATAAATTGACAGCAGGATGCCTGATAGAGAATGGCGTAAACATGGGGATATATTTTGTTTTCTAGGGAATGTTCATCTCCCGATCTCTGGTCTAAAGGAAGGTGTTAGCCTTGGCACCATAGAGAACGCTGGAATTTGTTGGAGAAACCCGAACACTTCATTACTGACAATTGTGATTCACATTAAGAGGAAAGATCTAACGCTATAAAAATTTTGGGAATCTTGGTATTTATTTCGCTTTTCAACCTTCTGCGAGTGGTGATCTAATTGGGTATTAAACCACAGGCGTACATTTTATAGACTCTCAGCATTAAGCACTGTTCCTTCACCTCCGCGATTGTTAAATCTCAGGTTGATGTGGGGTAACATTATGGTTCTATTTGAGCTTTTCTAATGTTGGTGTTAAATAAATAAAAACAAAAAACAAAAAATCACACACAACAGATAAGGAATAGAAATGCATATCTCACGTTCCCGACGATATTTTCAATGCTAACCTAATACTATCTAGTTTTCTGTCATTGTCTCATAATTCTGAGATTTCCCTTGTTTCACAATTACTCAAAACTCTGAGAGTCAAAATTGTCTATACATAATAATGCTGCCAAAACGCTCTGTCTCCCCCTCGCAATCATCGGGAGATTTTATTTTGTTTTGTTCGCTTCTTTAGGACGAAGGAGTTGTACGTCAAATGAAATGATGCTTGAAAAGTGACAGATGGACAAGTTCTAGGCCAAGTTCCCAAGATTGTCAGGCGTTTTGTTTTCTTGTGCTGAGATTTATTTCTCCGTCTTTTCTTACTCACTCTCTCTCTCTCTCACTCACTCACTTACTCACTCATTCACTCACTCATTCACTCACTCTCTCACACTCACTCACTCACTCTGTGTGTGTATGTCTATCTGTCTGTCTCTCTGTCTACAACTTTCTATTTTATGTTCTCACTACATAATCTGCCCCGTTCTCTCTTTTTGAACTTATTACTATGGCTCTCGTGCAACATCTATCAGATTCAATCTCCTTGTCTCTATCCAGTTCTCCCTCCCTAACACCCTCTTTACGTCTCTGTCAATGTCCTTATTTTTTTCTCCCATCTCTCACTCTCTTCTCACACCTTTCTCCCATACCGTTCTAGATATCCGCCCTTTTATCTCCCTCTCTCCTTCAATCTCTCCCTAATTTCTTCTTTCTATTTCTTTTTTCTTTGCAAAACATTACCCCCTTCTCCCGTGTCTTTCACTCCCCTCTTTCTCATCCTCCCATTTTCCCATCAGTCTTCCTCACTTCTTCAACGCCTCTAAAACTCTCCATCTCTAGAACTTTTCCGTTGCTCTTTCTTTCCCCTTCCCACTCTCTTTCTTTCTTTCTTTCTTTCCGCTTTTCTCTCATCTATTTTTCATTCCAGCCTCCACTTTCTTTTGCCACGTTCTCTAAAGCCTCTCTCCTCTATTAACCCCTTCCCCTCCACCCTATTCTTCTTTCCCTTTTTCCCTCTCTTTCCACTGCATCTTCAACCTGCCTCTATATTATTTTTCTTCCACTCATAACTTTTTCCTTATAAACCTCCTCCTTTCTATAGCGAGCTCTCGCCCTCCGCTCCTCCCAAACATTCACACTGGCCTGTACGGATGAAGATAACCATAGACCCAGAGGCAGCAGCAGGAGAGCACGGCCTAGGGATGCCAGAGCCAGAGGCTGCCAGCCTCAGAGGGCCAGACCGCACTTTTAATTGTCTGGCTAAGAAAGGTGGAATGAGAAGGACGTAGATGCGAAACGGCGGCAGATCTGCCAGAGCTTGGCAAATCCACTCAAAATCTGGACGTGATGAAGAGTAAAAACAGACATTGCAACTCCAAAGAAAAATATCTGCCACAAATATTTCTGAACACAGAGTATTAACAACTTGTTGTATGTTCTTACTTTTACATAGTTTTCCTTTCCTTCTTCCTTGGCCTCTTTCCTTATGCACCGAAATGCATATTGGTCTTAATAAAAATTAAGAACAAAATCAACAACAGAACAAATGCAGTGTATTTTTTTCTGACCATAATAAATATGGAGTTAACAATTGATTATAGGTAGGGTTCGTGCTTCCATGTCATATTTTTGCCTCTCTTGTCTCTAAACAGAGGCTTTAATGAAGGATAAAACTGTAACGAATATTTCTCAACAAACGGTCTTAACTTTTTCACTGTATGCACGAATTCGCATTTTTACATTTTTCTCCTCGTTTTTCTTGTCTTCTCAAAAAAATAATCTTATTATTATTATTATTATTTTTTAAAGGATATTAACTGTTCACTGAACCTAAGGATTTCTGAATTTATTGGCATCTAGATTTTCTTTTGTATAAGTTCATTATTATCTTGTGTCCTGTCGATTACATGTCCCGGGCTTCAGTCGCCTAGCTGGGTTAAAAAAAAAAAAAAAACTAACTAAAAATGTTCACTAGAATGTATATAATTACACAAAATCGTTAGGCATACCTGTCGAATGAATACAATAATACCAACAAAACTATACTATCAATGCATTTGAATCATTATGATAAGATACAATAATTACATACTCTTCATTTACAAAATTAAAGTAAATAATGATACTTACAATAACAACAGCAACCACTAACTAATTTCAGACAATATACCTTTTTCATGCCTTAGCTTGGGCCGGTTCTGAAGTTCCGCTTTGTCCACGTCACCGGCAGCCATTTAGCCATATTAAAATACTTCTCTATCTTTTTTTTTTTTATCTACATCTGTTTCTTGAATATCATTCCTTCCGGATTCACTCAAACGCATGTGCAACATTGGCAGCTGCCGAGGATGATAGATGATCCGAGAGAGAAATCTCATCTTTACTAGCAAAGCTAATATTGTAGTTAAAAAAAGATTGATAATGTTAATAGTTTTTCTTTCTTTTATTTTTCTTCATGGAAATTTCAGCCTCTGTTGAATTCGACTGCTGGTTTTTTTTTGGGGGGGGGGGGGGAGGGGG
>JBCAUA010027670.1:0-26592 GCA_038406235.1 Peronia verruculata
ATCTATCTATCTATCTATCTATCTATCTATCTATCTATCTATCTATCTATCTATCTATCTATCTATCTATCTTAGATGGAAAGTAGTTAAAAATGACAAAAAACAGCCATAGATTTTCACTGCTCAGTGCGACTTCTGACTCATTTGCCCTGGTCACAAAACATTTCCATTTCAACTGGACCCCAATATTGAACTAAAGCTGTCAAAATGAGTTAATTTGACGTAATTTGAGACCTTTGGCATGAGGGAAAAGAGAAAGGCGGGGGAGGGGGGGGGGGTCATGAAGATGGAGTGAGGTTAGGGTGGCATTAGAGAAAGAGCATCATTAGTTTGACAAGAAACCCAAACTTGATTTTTGCACAGCATAAATCAACAGATAATTATAGAGAGGAGAATATTATTATGCAGTAAAAATGATGTGTATGAATAATAATATTACCTGTACAGCAGGTGTCCGAGTGTAGACATATACCCGTCCCTGATCAAAACCATCAACTGCATTGTTAACATCAGTGAAATGGGGAGCTCCAACTAACAATTCATGGAAACCATCACCGTTCACATCAATCGCACCCACTGTGTGGCCAAAAAAGGACCAAGCCTGTGAGGAGTAAACAATGGAAATTAAGTTTTTCTTCCTGCAAATTAATAATTAAACTTATTAATATCATCTCATGTTATTCTATTCACTAGAGATTTATTATTTAGGTAAAAGGTTCAAATACATGAAGACTACTAGTAAGGTAGGTTGGGGAAAATTCGACCATGGGGCAACTTCGATCGATACGAATACACGGTTCCTTCATACAAAGATTGTGAGGTCCCTGTTGACTGTATTTTTACAGGATTGATATCATTAGCTAGCTGATTTCATTAATACAGATTTCTTAGTAGTTGCATCTCTATTTCCCTCTTACTATGAGTGCTTTTGATCTAAAAAGAAAAAAACAAACCCTTATTTCTTTCATCACTCGAAAATTATGTGCATGTATTTTATTAAACCAATATTATTGTGTACATCCTTACATTATTACCATTATTTTCTGTTTTACATAAATCTGGTCCACTGACTCCAGAATCGCTCTTTTTCATGTTATGCCCTGCATATTTTCAAAGTTGTACTTAATGTCAGATTACACTTAAAAAGGTCCTTGGCCGATTCTTGTAAGTTTAGCCTCTTTCACTTGAGGCAATTAATAATGATGTCATAGTCCTGATGTCGGATAATTTCAGAATAAATTTCAGGGGCACTGAAAGAATTTACCTGTATCATCAAAGAGTGTATCACATACCAGGGTGATATGCCAAAAGAGTCGATATATACTGTCACTTCTGTGGTTATAGAGCACAAAGTTTTGCTCTCTCGCAAAATAAAATAGCAGAATATAGATATGTTTGGTTATGTTATAGTAGCAGCATGTTTTCGTAGTTAGGAGATATACTGAAAGATATTGAGACCCATTTGAAGAGAACTTAGACTGTGCTCAGAGAACTGTAAATTTAATGAAGAATCCAACAATGCAAGCAGTAGCTCTTAAGACTTTAGTCTTGTAAGAAAAAAAAAAGGATTGTAATAAAATAAACATGCACTTGAAGGAATCATGTGTTTTGGCATATTACAGCCGAGGTTTCACAAATTAAGACCTCAACTGTAAAGAAGAAGAGCAGATTGAAGGCAAATTCCTTCAACACTAACCTTTAACAAATTGAATAAGCTGGATATTTGTTGTCAACCACTTAATTTCACACAGTTGTCATGTCTCCAGCTTCAGTTCCATAACTGACAAGGCCATAAGAGATTACTTTGCCCGGAAGAAGCATTGTTTGTCAGTCTATCCAAAACTATTCTTTTAAGAGGAGCATTGTTAACAAGTGAAGGAAACTTAGCACTTTACGATAAACAAGAGGGAATGCGTGTATCAGCTTCACAATAAGACAAATCATATGCATAGAGCAAGTTCACAGTTTATGGAGACTGCCTGAACAGGGGAGCCATTTTCTCCTTTGAAAAGCAAAAACTTAGCAGAAACTTTTCTATTATGATTCTGCCGTTACCATTTAATGTTGGAGATGGAAGTGGTAATTTCGGATTATCACAAAAAGATGCAAATTGAAAATTACCCATCTTTAATGGTTGGCTTTGACAAGAAACATGTGATAGAGATTTTATTAACCTAAAAACCAAGTTTTGACTTTTCACCACATATCTTACGTGATAATTGTAACTTGTAGCATTACTATTAGAAATTCCCGTTCAAAGTTGGCAGAGAAAAGTACATTTTTACCACTGCCACAAAAAAAAAAAGTGGTCAGATGTGTGCTAAGGCGTGACAATTCGCCATACCTGAGTAGGTTTGGGAGACGGTGAAGATCCTGGGGAAATTCGATACACCATTAACTGAGTGCTCAGCTCCAACTAAAAGTCAACCCGGAAACCACCCTGAAGTAATTGTGATAGTTTTCACGTCAGCCTCATTTTTGTACATGACCACAATACTTGCAACAGTGCATCCTATAAAAATTTCTCAAGGCTGTCAGCATTAAAGAAGGCTGAAAATGTGGTTAGATATTTTTCAACGCTCTTTTCCTGACAGTGTGTACTCTGTGAGAGGATGGTGAATGTCTAAAAATTCTTCCACTGTATTTATACACTGACGACTGAATTTCTAAACATGAATTTTCTGACGTTTTTGTGAATGCTGTTTTGCTTAGCTAGTCCTCTTGCATAGGAAATGGAGAGCAGTAAAATGTAATGAAATTTTATCTTCAGAAAGAAAGAATATGGAAGAAACTTTTTAAAACGATTCTGGATTAAAACTTAGAAAGTTAAAATTCAATTAATGTAATTCAGCATTAGTAATGATCTCCTAACAATAATCATAATGCAATCAGAAAATCTTCACTGCAGGAATGTCAACAATAAAGTTTGGGAAAAATAAGCACCATTTTGTTCATGGCTGTTGTTGTTGTGTTCAGGTTTAACGACACATCAGCACGTTTACGGCTATATTGTGTCAAACACACTAAGATAGAAAGAGAACAGATGTCTCCCCTGGAATGTCAAGGATTATTCTCCATGGGAGCCACTCCAATTGTGGGCTTACACTGCCTGCAGGTGGGAGCTGAGAACCTACTTATAAACCCCGGGCCCCCACAGGGGCATTTTGTTCATGGAATGTGTTTGTGGTATGGTAGTGGGTAAACTTAATCTGGGCTGAGACTAAACAAAAATGGAATTACCAGTCTAGAAGGCAAGAGATCTTGGAGGTTATAAAGTTTGTTTCCCTTCTAAAATAAGAATTCTGATATTCGTGCCATCCAAACACAAAATTCAACACACAACACCAATGGTTAATAGGGATAGTTGTTCATCACCCAAATTACTTTCTTCTGCCAAACATAAGGTCATAAACGTAAAGAAAGACAAAATTACCTACTTTTTACTTACTGGAAATTTTAACTGCAGAAAGCTTTGACAGAATAATTTTGGCAAGAAGAAAATATTTATCACCTGTACTTCAAAAAATTCAGATTTATTTCATAGAGCATGCAAAACAAGGGGTCTTGATTTTTTTCTTCTTTACCATTCTTATTCAATTTTTTTTTTCATTTAGCCAAGGGAAGTGATTAGTCTGACCAAAAAAAAAAAAAAGCTCTTATGGCAACAGGTACTGGAATTCACTGTCATATCGAAGGAATATAGATCATATGCTTGACGAGCATGTGATGGCATCTGTTTAATTCATTTTCTTTGTAGGGGGAGCAATACAATCATGCCTGTGCTTGTGTGGCTCTAAATAACACAAATATGTTTTCATATTTTTTCTGTGAATGGACACTACAAAAACTAGTACAAGTTCTTTTTTTTTTTTTTAAATTTTTTTAATGTTCTTTACAATTTAAACCATTCTTTCTTAAATGGTTGGGCGGGGAGCCAGGAAAAGGCACAAAAGACACAGAAATCACGGTGAGAGGGCTAGTATGTAAAAAAGGCCAAAAGCCTAGTAAAAAACTCTCCAATTAAATTTTTCTGTGAAAGAAAACTTTAGAAACATTTTTCTCAAAACCTGATTTTTTTTTTTTTTTTTGGTCAGTATTTTACGATCTACATTTTTTTTTTTTTTTTATTTCTAAACCGATTCTAACCAAATTTGGCATACGTCACTGTCACGACAAAACCAAAAAACATAGATATGTGCGTCCCATTCTGTTGGTAAGTTTTAATGAAAAATACATAGGTTGTTAGTTTGAAAAAATCACGAAATTTCAAATATCGCTACATGGCATTTTCAAAAATTTCTAGAATATTTCCTTTGTATATAAGAAGGGTCAGATACATCGGTCATGCCATCAGAAGTCAGAAAACGGACCTCATGTCTACAGCACTGATGGGCAGAGTGGAGGGCTGCAGGAAAATAGGAAGACCGGCAATGTCACTGATGGACAACATCAGGACAATCACTGGGCTGTCTCTTGGCAAGGTCGTCCACAGAAGTTGAGACCTCGAGGGCTGGAGGGTTGTTGTGGCATCCATTGTGGCATCGAACACGGTGGTGCCGGCGAGCCGACAACAAATGACTTTAATTTTTCAGATATTATTCTTAGATTTTTTTCACTGTTTTCCCCTAATTTGAACATGCGGAATTCGATTTCCGTGGAGAGCTAAAATAGCCTATCTTTTAATAATAATAATAAAAAAAAAAAAAAAATCACCCTCACCCCTCCCCCCTTTAAAACAACACTTAATATGTTATGCTAGAGCAAATGAATAAAGCTGAGATATACATGTAACTCTAACTCGTGAGGTCCCTGGATTTTACCTGCTGAAAATGAATTGTGGAGAGTGTTCTTCACAAGCCAAATTATCCAGAGATAATATCCACACCACAATCTAACATGCTGTAATTCCTTTTTTTTTTTTTTTTCAGGACACCTTTGGCTAATATTTCATAACCCTAGAGGAGAAGCCATGGCCTTCTTGTGAGATTTTTCAGTATGGGTTAAAATGATACTGCCCTGCCACTGAAAGTGTACCGCAATTGCGCACACCTCGATGGTATTTTGGACAATTATACTGAAACAAAAAAATGTGTCTGGTGTTTTGACCATCCTATTATGTCAGATCTACAATTTGGTTCAAACAGTCTTGTGAGTTTACTACATGTATTCAATTATTATCACCTTTTCAGAATAACATTACACATAGCAGGCTTTTTTCAGCTTTATGTAAGCAGAGTCACAGATCCTTATGCAACAATGGTGTGTGCCAAATTTCACAGAGATACATTCGGTAGTTTTCATGAGCCTTTCATGGGTTTTGTTTCAGATTTACAGAATAGAAAAGCAAATTAAGAGAGCAAAAAGAGTGATAATGTCCTTATTTGCTGCTCAAGCCATGGACAAATAAAAATGTACAGCTTGAAAACATTGTTCAAGCCATAGAAGGGTGTCACAATCACATGGGTTTGGTTATTCAATGTGCTATAGGCCAAATGTCTTTACCTCATTTCTTAAAGGGAAAGAAAAGGTGTGTCAGTTGTTGCTATTCACCAGTATGGTGAGAGTAATAATTTTTAGCATCTGCTTCACTGTATGTGCGCACTACTAATGACAACACCACAACATCCTCATCTGATGACATAACAAACACTCCAAGAACCCATAATATCAGTAAATGAAGAAGACCGCATTGCCCCATCACTTAATAGAAACCAATTCTTAATTGTTTCCATCACAAATCTGCTCCTCATTGACGATATGTACTTATTAGAGTTCCACTAATTTCTTACCTGAGAGTTGCATCTCTGAGACTGGGCTCTGAAAAACATGAAAAATTATATGGAAATTAAATCTAAAAATTGTGAAGGATCTACACTGGTCATGCCCCATGAGGTGCATATATGTGATTGCTATTCAAATTTAAGGTTTTCAAATTCAAAGTTCTTTTCTCAAACATTGGGGAAAACTTTTGGACAACATGAAGTCGAACAGCATATAGAAATTTAAAAAAAAGGCAAACATTAAGAAAATCTAGGCATGATTACATGACACATACACAAGTATAAAGATGTCTGGCTTGCTGGCCAGAGCAAAAATCAGCTGCCCAATATATTTCCAACTATTTTGAAACTTGGATTTAAGGGTGTGCTAGGTGACCATTTTTTATCCATCATCCCTACAAATGAATAATGAGTTCAGAAAGAAGTCAACCCAGTCAACCTTGAATGGGTCGGCGAACAACCATGAGTGAATAAAATATTTGGGGCATACTACAACTTTCAGTAGATGCTAGAACGCCTCTGCGGACAGCCCCTCCTTGGACATACTTGATGAGTGCAGATGTGGAGTCAGGGTAATCACCGTCATCAGTGACTATACAGTATCACAATTTCTTTACTATCTAGTGATAAGGAGGTCCGGGATCAGCTCACCCAGCTTGCCCACACAAGGCAAGTCGCACCATTATCCTTCCAGATATGGACTGAGGTCCTTGAGTGGTCCTGCTCTGGACGGTCTCAGCCCGGCACAGGGCAGCCTCCTCTTGCCTGCAAGAACTTTGGAATCCAGAATGAATTAATCTATATTGTCTAACTTTGAGGAAGATATGGTACCCATGTCAATACGCCTTCAGAATTATTCAGATACTGCCATGAGCTGATCATTCACAGTGGAGAGAATGTCACAGCTTTCATAAGTGACTTACGTGTACAGGCATTAACAGAATGAGGCAATGAAAGTTTGTCAATCACCGCGCAATCTCAATATTCTTCTGACAATATCAGACTGGAACAAACAAACTTTGGAAAAATCTTCAATGTCACGGCTGACTGATTAGAGAAAGTAACTGAATACTATGAAAGACTGACAACACCAGTCACATATTAAGCCCCCTCTAACTGAGACCAAAACTGAACTGATCAGTTCTATCTTTGTGCCCTACTCTCTTGCCAGTATCAAAACTGAACATTTCACTTAATCTCACTTGTAGTAATACAAAACCAAATCTTATAACAAATAGTCACCTAAGAGCTAGTTTCCCATATCATGATTTTGGCGAGAATTTTGTTTATTTCACCACCCAGAAGTGCTTATCACCCTCCGCCTTTCATAGAATTTTTACTCGGATCAGATCATTAGTTTCTGTTTAAATTAAAAAAGCTTTTATCACATATTTTTGGAAAATGATTCCAAATTCATTTATAATGAGATACTTGATTCGAGTCTTAATTTCACTTCTTCCCAAAAACACCTATCTGATGTTGCACTGTAACAGTTCCTATTTTTGAAGTTAAAAATATCAAAGCAAGTCACTAATCATGCAGTGTTTCCACTACTGTTTCCTCATTACATGACTATGCACCTCATTATAGTAGCAGTAAAAAAGGATGGCTCGTCTCACTTATCATCATAAGCAAAAAGCAGACCTTTTAACTGTCGTTTGCCAAATTTGTTTTTTTTTTTTTTGCTATGACAGACATGTGAATGAAAAACTAAAAAATGAAATCATCTTCCCGCGATCTGGTTTGCAGAAATTAAACTAACTGGCATGAGCTCCTATTCTCTAACAATACAAAACAAAACAATGCAAAACTTAGGAAAAATTGCCAACACCATGTTCTGTTTGTTGATGAATCATTTGTAACTCAATCTTTCTATAACGTTCAAATTTCCAGTAGCCCAGAAGTATACCAACTTCATTATATACAATGTACATTACTTCATTAGATACATTGCACTGATGGCAATCAAAGCGATAACAATACAATATTCAGTAAGAAGATACATTTTGTATGTGTATGCCACAGACAGGCTTCAAAATATCCAACACTGTCATTGATCAAGGTCAATGGGAAGAAATGGAAAATACACGTACTTACATGCTACGCTCTCATTAAAGAATGCCATTTTATTTGATAAATGATAACAGTCTAGATCTGTATTTGTTCAGAGGAGTATTTTTGTGACAAAGATACGTCAGATAAGTCTGAAAACACATACAAATCACATTCACATTCTGCCAGTTAAGTGCGGTGAACCAAGCAGGAATGAATCACACAACCATCTGAACAGGCTGGCATCATATCAGATTGCTCAATTGACAACGTTATACTTTCTAGGTTTTCAAGGGAAAAATCTGGCTTAGTTGATTCACAAACTGACATTAAAGGAAGAGTTCTAAAATCACAAGAGAGAAAAGTATTTGTGCTAAAGGTTGACATTAAAAGCAGACATTTGGAGAATCATCATCAAATAACCAAATGTCTTTGTTTGGACAGAGGCCGTGTGCATGAGCCAAGTAACAGCATTATATGTACAACAGAAATGCAGAATCTGCCTGGGTCTGCTCCAGGTTGTTCTTACCAGCACATTCTAAAAGGAATTCCAATATACAAAGGGGGCCAGAAAGGCTGAGCTGATCCCAGTTTATTGAAAAAAAAAACTGAAGAAACTGAAATAAACGCACAGTTGTGACAAAGCCTTACTCACAACAAAACCCTGCAGCTGCAATACTCGGAAAAATATTAGCAACACCAGAATACTTTCAACGATTCTAGGAAATGAAATGGGACCTGAACACTCTGCCATCATTGCACACATAAACAAAAGTTCCAAACAAATGATACAAATGACTATGAAGTCACAATAACAGTTTTTGTTTGAATAATACTATTTCACTTTTGACAAAACAAAAATTAATGTGTGTAAAGCCTTCTTCCTGGCCACCCTTAGTTTCAAATCTAATTCTTTCATATGCACATTACCATCGTCATTGACAGTGCAGTCCTCAAGGACATGCTTGATGTGACAGGTGAGGTTTCTCACAAGATTGTGAACAGCGCCAGCAATAGCTGTGCAACCCAATTCTTGAATGACAACCACTTTGAAGTTGATGCAGTTGAGGCAGGATGACTGGGAAGCAGCAGAGGCTGCTCGCTGTTTCAGGCGTGCTTGTTTCTCTGCTGCTTGCTGTGTTCTCTCATCCTCCACTTGTATGGTCCCTCTCTGCACCATTTGACGCCAGCAGTCATGGTCATCAGCAGCTGTTTTCCAGGCACCAGGGTCAATGTTGCAAACTTTCATATCCCGTTTCCATACATCCTTGAACCTGAGAGAGGAGTGTCCAATCCTGTGAGTCTGGAACCAGTGGCAGATTGCCCATAGAGTAGGTCCTTGGAAATACGTCCATCTTTCATGTGCCTTACATGACCAAGCCAATATAGGCATCTCTGACTCAGCATGACGGACATGTTTGGGATTTCAGTACTCAGTCCTGCCTGATGATGCAAAATCATTGTCCTTGGAGGTGTAGCCCTGGAAGATAATACTTGATGTGCCAGTTGAGTGTCCTCCCAGGGTTGTGAACAGTGTCTGGTGTGGCTGTGTGTGCAATCCAATTCTGGAGTGACAGTCCCTGTTGGATGTGGATCCTTCATAATGGCCACCTTTGTTTCACATATGTCTTACATAAGCAAAAGCCACAAAAGTAGATCTATATTCGGAAGAGGGAGTCATAATCTCACAAACAGAAATTTTGGGAGATCTACTCCAAGTACATGTACTACTTTAGGTGAGAAGTCAGAAGCCGTCAGAACATTTTTCAGATCTATTCCTTTGGTTCACTCACAAACAGAAATTTTGGGAGATCTACTCCAAGCATTACTTTAGGTGAGAAGTCAGAAGCCCTCAGAACATTTTTCAGATCTATTCCTTTAGTTCACTCACACCAGAGGCTGTTCTAGAATAGACAAAGCAGGCTTTCTATAAGGAGAAGTCTAGTCAAGTTCCTGGGCCAGTATCCTTGGGGAAATTTATGGAGATCTTTCATAAAGAAAGACACTGATACTGAGATACATAAGAAGGACATAAGTGACTCTTGCTACACTTACATGATGGTCAACTTGTCAGAAGATAATTACAAAGATCATATTGAAGCAAAGAACAAAGCGGTAGATGAACTGAGTTGAGATATTGAGAGAGCCAAGCAAATAAAGGACACAACAGCACTGGCTGTAGATCTCCAACACCTGAACTTGACTGCACAGCAGCATAGCCTTTTGCAAGAGAAGACTACAGAACTACAACTGTGCGGCATATGCTATCGTGGCAGCTGACATAGCATGTGATCCGTAGTCAGAGCTCCACACTGATCTCTGGTCTCAGACATTTTCAGACTGCATGAACCTTTCTCACAACACCAAACATGATTGTCTGGTCTGATGGTGGTAACTATCAGAATCAATGTTGCACTGTGGCTCACAGAATACTAGAAGGGCTTGAAATATTAAATTAAAAAAAGGCTCGCAAAAGCTTTTACAAAAAACAAATACACACCAACAAGCTGAAACCCTGCATGGCTCAGTTACATTAGATAATCTACATGCTTTTGTGTATACCAGTCTTTATCTTGTGCAACTGAACACTGTTTTTGATGGTGAGAATACAGCCATAAATGATTATTCAAGGCTAAACAGTTCAGAATAATGTTCTAAATATAGTAGGGTGATGGGGCATGCATTCATACTACATGACAATGTTTTTAACTGGTAGATTTTTCAGTGAGTTGGTATTTTCAATAATTACTTTTTTGGTCATTATATTGACATCGCATGTCTTATAAATTATTAGTACAGCCAAAGGAGAGATTATACTGTATATTCAGAGGCCCACACTACATGGCAGTCCTTTCCTATCCATTCTGTACGTATGTGTCTTAATGTAATTTAAATGGTTAGCACTGTTTGTGGGGATAATATTAATATTCCTTTAATTCATGTTATTTTTGTCATTGTTACATCCAAGATATTTAATATATTTAATTGCTTTGTGATTTCCTTTTCCTCTCACTTCAATTTAAGCCTTTAAATTATAAATAATTGATGCAATGTTGACAAACATTTGAGTATTATTTCTGACTAAAATGCATGTGCAACTTATGAAATGTATTTTTCTTAGACGTAACGATGACGAAAATGAACCATCTATAATATGATCCTGGAATAATTTGATGAGACAAAATACATTCTATCACCTAATTTGCTTCTTACTATGTTATGCAAACTGTTATTTCAACTTAAAGTAGTCTAAAACCACAAGATAAGTAGTCTAAAACCACAAGATAATTACTCTTTCTTGTGTCATCGTTACATCTAAGAAATATAGGACGTCTACATTTGAAGACCGCGTACAACAATAACCATGAGTTAAACTATCTTTTCCTTTTAAGGTAAAAGACCTAGTATCTTGAGGTATTGATCTAGTATGTTTGCAGATCTGTGTAAGGCTGTTATAAAATTGCCCTATGTGTGACAATCATATGGTCGACCTTTTGAGAATAGCCCATACAGTCATGTGCAGGCTGTGGCATGTCGTGTTGCAGCTTATGCTCTAGTTGTGTTATCATTTTGGCCCTTCAAACCCGTTTGATTCATTCCTGCAGATTTGGCTTTTTTTTAAGCAAATTCACATGTGGGAGGCAAAGCATATGGCCAGGAACAATTGTTGGGGACATACATATATGTGTTGTGGATCTCAGAGTCATCCTTTACGTCCAGGGAGATATTCAAGCCGAAGGCAGCCTTACTTACTGCAAAACCCTGCAGCTGCAACACGCAGAAAAATATAATGAGCAATGTCAGAATATTTTCAACGATTCTGGAAAATGAAATGGGAATAAAAACGCTCTGCCATCATTCATTGCACACGTAAAGAAAGGTTCCAAACAGACAATACAAATATGAAGTCACAACGACAGTTTTTGTATGAAAATTCTATTTCACTTTTAACAAAACAAAAATTAATGTGTGTAAAGCCTTCTTCCTGGCAACCCTTTGGCTATTCATAAAAATGAATTATTTCTGTAAGGTGCAGTTACCAGTAACGACCAATGCACAATTTTGGGGTTCCCAACCTGATACATGTACTGATAAAAATTATGTCATTCATCTTAATTCATTGAAATAAACAATATCTATCGTGTGAAGGGTGAGCCTGACAAAGTTCTCATAGAACTATCTTATTGCTAGCTTCGAATGTTGGAATGTTTTCATTTAATGTATCACAGATGAACTTCTTATGGTACCTAGTACATTTTAATTGCACAAAATTCCATCTGAAAGGTATATTATTCCGCAGAAGTGCTGCAGTACTTTGAAATTTTAAAAACAGGCTTCAGGTGGAAGCAAAATCTAATCATTTAATAATAAGCATTGTTTCAGAAAAGAGACCATCGTATTTCTTCTCTTATGTGTTTCCTCTTGTTTCACTGTTGGCATTGTTGGGATCAAATTTTATTTAGCCTACAAAAAGAATAATACTTTTGTTTGGAGAAATTTGTTTCTAAATTTTCTTTTGGTTAGTTGAAGTTGACAATTAAAAAGGCCAAAAACACATAACAAGTGTTGTCAAGTTTCGCGTAAGTTGAGTTACGTGTCTGATCATAAATTATATTGCATGACATTAATTTCTCAAAAAAACAAAAACAAAAAAAATGATACATCTATCCCTTTATAGTTACTATTCAACCATAAAAGTACTTTTTTTATGAATGTTTATCATAATTTAGGTTCAATATTCACAAAAGGAATAGATTTAAATAGTTTTTTGTCTCTTCTGAAAAATTTGCCAAAATCATTATACACGAAATTGGCTCTTAGGTGATGAAACGCTATTTGAAGAAAACCATCGATCAGCTTAATTCAAAGAGATTTAATTCATACCACTGCAATCAGAAAAATGCAATGATGAGGGATAACGACACCATGCCTTCATTACCATCGACAACAAAAACATGAAATTAGAAAAATTATGTGGTACCAGCAGGTTCATAGAGCTTCTGTGAGCTAATGAGTTTGAGAGCATGGGAACAAAATAATGTACGGTACATGTACATTATTGACCTTTGTAAGGTATCCTAACTGTTATGCCATATAGTTTGAATCTGCGATGATCCTATGTCATTAGGCAGTGACGAATCCTTGAGACTACATCAAAAGTAAGCAGATACCAATGTTATTGTTAGTCCTCTCGGGGATGCTCTTTTTCTTTCAGGTCTTCTGGCCAATAAATCAGGGTGAGACAGCAGGTGCTGCTGCTAGCCTACATTTAGTACGAATATGTTTTTCCATTCAAACAAATGATATACATTTAGTAAAAATGTACTTTTTTTTTTTTAAAGATCTACATAATCATGCATCAACACTCAAATTTATTCATGCTGGACACATGCACACCGAGACAAAATGTCCTCTTTATAATGATTGCAGTCTCCATACACATGAATTTTAGTCTATGTTATCTGGCAAGTTTTGCAACTTCTAGCGCAACTTTTTGATTTTTTTGCAACTTTCTAGTGCAACTTTTGCAGATTTCCAGGACAACTTTTGACCACTTTTGTCACAACTTTCTGGGGGGCCAGCTACACAGAGCATTACTGTGTGTTGTATCTTCAACGAGAGGGTGATTTAAGTATAAAGCCACTCCTGGCAGTAAATCATTGGAATTTTGGCAAAGAAATTGTGTCACAGGTGAATGACACACCATGGAAATAGCTTCACAGTTGTCAGTGAATGATAGATTTGGCAAAACCAAACAATGAGGAGCATCACTGCACCCCGATAGGTCATTGTCTCACTCATGTTCATTGGAATCAAAACAAGGACCAAGCCCTTCGTTTTTCCATCTGAATTGTTTTCAAAAACTACTTATTTCTGATCTCAGTTATGACTATTTCCAACAGAATCATGCAATACTGCGGCATTTGAACACAAAAACTTATTTGAGAAGACATCAAATTTAAAAGCATAAAATGCAAGTCATTCTTCTAGTTGAGTAGAATCATCCAGGAAGTTGTCCACAGAATTATCCAGAGAGCTGTCCCCATCTTTGTAGATGAAAATTCCATGACAATGGAAGTCATCTCCTAGCACAACTCAGGGCGACCAGAAGTGTCCTCTAAAGAGATATTATCCTGAAATATTGTGTATTGAAAGACTTATAGAAATCTCAACTGCGACCCAACCTAAGGGCTGCAACGCCCTCTGGCGTGGCCTGCCGGGCTTGTCAATCTTGATCATTGGCATGAATACTTAGCCCCAGGACGTTTGTTCTGACCATAGAGACTCCACCTTAATTTCGGAGTGACACAATGCAGGCCCAGATTGAACACCTTTCTGACTAATGTTTCCCCTAATCCCGCCCACAAAATTCCACCTTTTCTTCACATGTAACAATATTTGCGATGTGGCAACTGTAGCAGAAGGGATTGTTTTCACAAAGACATTTCAATTTCATATGGATGGCAATTTTATCATTCCTCACCACAGACCTTCGCATTACAGATTTGTTCATAATAATCATAACCTGATGTGACTGCTCGGACCAACACTTCACACAGGGGTGTATTTATGTTCATGTTGTAGAACCTCAATGTAAACTATAAGTCATCATCCTTGTGACCATGTGGACTTAGAGCTATCTGATAGATACATACATGTAGTCTACTTTAGCTTTTGTTCAATGCAATTATGGCTTACTTGTACTCTCAACAGATTAATTGCTGGTCAATGTGAAACTTGTTGAGTGGATCAAGTAGTCTGGGAGTCTGCATGTTATTCAATACAGTATGAACAAAGAGACTACATCTATTTGATGCTCTCTCGCATCATACATTGACATGTAGTTTCTTTTGATTGTAGTTTGGACCACTTGAGGACTGGGTGGACGATGTGGCCTTTGATTGCCATTCTTTTCTTCTGTTTAAGAGGATTTCATCTTTGGGCATGGAATTTCTCACTTTTCTAACAGGTAAAGTTTCCTAGTTGCACTTACTTATTATGGCGATAATTTGACAAAACAGGCTGATAAACCCCAAGTTAAAGTGACATGGTGAGAAATATCACAGCACAACGAGGAGCTCCTCGCTGCATGCAGGGCTTTGCTTTATCTGTGGTATGTGCAGCGCAGTCTTGGGTTAACAAGTTACATTTAAGGAGGAGTGCGGGTCCTGAGAGTGATTTTTCGAATGCTTGAACTAGGCATTTTCTACGCTTCAAATTCGGATTCACCGTGTCCTAATTAGAGGAAAAGCATGGAAAAAATTTTTGTTTTGCATATGGTTGCCATGACTACGCCACCATATTGAATTTGTGTTTTGAAAATTAGCTATTTCCAAAAGCCTAAGGCTCCTAGGGTACTGAATATAATTAAGTGAAATTTTGCACATGAATAATATAACCCTATGTAAAAGACAAAAAGCATTTCTTTTTGTTTATATATCATAGAATATTTTTTTATAAATCTCTTTACTATGTATATTGACGGATGTAAACTTTACAATTTTCCACTGATTATCCAATTTTCCTTCAGAAACAGAAAGGAAATTCAGAAAAGGAAATAGAAATGTCTTAGGGAAGAAAGTGAAGAGACCATACCTATTGAGCAAACTGCAACTGAATTTTCATAATTTCTCTATACAGTTACATGTATTTAGTGGTGCCATGTTGGTGCTGTCTTGGGGCATAAAGCCTATGTTTCTGGCCCCAACCGTTGTTTTTCTGGTATGAGAAGTTCAAAGTGTGTAAAAATATGAAAACCCTGTTTTTGATATGATTTTAGTCCCAAAACCTGCACCCCCCACCCCCTTAATTTCTTGACTACTGGGTTGTTTTCCATGGTTTGACCAGGCCATTTCAAAAACTTGAATTTTGGCAAGGCTAGTATCCCCCCCCCCCCCCCCCCCTTAACACAGACTGATCATGTTACAGTAGTCTCCAGATATAAGCACTCCGAATACAAGCACACTCCGCTCATATGCACGCTTTGGTCCCATGACGGATTTTTTACTATATAATTTATATATTCATGTAAACATGCTCACTCTGCATACAAGCACGCTTAGCAAGTGAAAACCTTATAAGTAAAAAAAAAAAAAATCAGCTAGTAATAACATGAGCTATCTCCCTTGTAGGCCTACAATCTGCTACCAAACGATGGTTTCCTGAGTACAATGGTGTAATGTAAGTTTTTAGTCTAGATCTAGATCTACGGTGCTTCGACATAAGCTCAGATCAGCCATAAAATGTGAAATGAGCGTAATGAATCTGCATTATCGTTAGTTTTATATAGAGAGCAATTTCATCCATAATCACGTCTGATTTTAGTTAATATGCCTTTCATTTTACCATCTGAGGTAAACTTGGTTTGTTAGCTTTATAATATTATAATAATATTTATTATAATAAACAGCTTAATCAAGATGCAGCAAAACTCCACTCACACAAGTATGATTTTTCTTTAAGCAACTCAATTCCTATTCAACATACACATGTACTTTTGTTGACAAAGCATAAGATTAAGCCCACTTTTTTTTTTTTTTAAACTCTAGGTCTAAAGCTCAATCAAAACATTTTGCAGAAAATGGAGAGACAGACAAGTAGCAGAAAGAGGCTGTCAAAATCTAGAGGTGTTTTGTAAGAATTTCAGCCAGCAAGCATACCTGCTAAGCTTAGGTCAGTTTTAACTTTGTAGGCGTGGTCCATGTTTCAGGACTAGTGTTAGTATGCTGGTTTGGCTGGAAAGTTCTGACGCACAGAGGGAGGTGTCTTATAAATTTTGCAGATGCTAAATTTGACTGCAGCTTTTCGATCTTCAATTTCAATCAGATTTTGCTAAGACTTTTTTTTTTCTTCTTTTCTTTCGTATACATGTAGTCTTACAAAAGAATGCTTAGAGATTAATAACATGTGGCAGTGAGAGTACACTAATTGTGGAAATTTGTTCCTGGTACTGTTTTTCTTGCCAATCCCCTAAATGATCTATGACTGGAAATACATGTATCAGTTTTATTATTAATTGTGAAACAGCTCTCGAGTGAATACGGGTACGGTGACACTTATGAACAGAAATTGAAAGGAATTAAAAATCCAATCTCAGATGTTTCACGAATCTTTGAGGGATACTCTTGGAATTGAAATTGTTGTACATCAAACTGTAATCAAAATTTACAATAAAAATGACTTAACACCTAATTCTGCAAGAAGTGTAGTCAGCAAGTGATTTTTTTTCTCTTATTTAACGCAATTTTTTTTCAATTTTTGGGGTGTTTTGTGCATGCAAATTTTTAGTATTTCACATGCATTTTTTGAGACTCTGAAATGTAATTTACCATGGGGCCAGATTTAAAAGTGGATTTTCTACAGATTAAAACAGCCTCATCCTTATTTGTTTTGGCTTTCACCACTCAACTTCCTTTGCTGTTGTGTTGGATACCAGTTGAATCTTTTAATTTCCATATTCACCACAACCCCATCCTTTAGCCACCTGTGACTTTAACGAATCATGATTGTACATGTTGGGTACACGCGGATGTGTTGTGAGAGATGTTTAGGAGATCGTAATTGCATATACTGGGCCCATGCAAGTGCGTGTGTGAAGTACGCCACGTCTGTGCACTACATTACGGTTCTATGTGTGACAATAGCGGAAGTGAGTACGGGTAGGTTCGAGAGAGTTCGAGATGGATTTTAGTCACACCTTGTGTGTGTGAAGTACGTCAAGTGGGCGCACTATGCCGCGGTTTTATATGTGGCAATGGCAGTAGTGAGTACAGGTAGGTTTGAGAGAGTTCAAGACAGGCTGGTGAACATGTACATATGTGTATATATACACGAAATTCCCCACGAAATTTGTGGGGAATGAAAATCATTTTGTTCTATCGCTATTTTGTTATATCCGAAGAGGCTAAATTGAAACAAGTAGATCTAACAAAACCCAACCCTTGGATGAAAGTTTATCCCCCCCCCCCCCCACATAAACACGTTTGAAGAACCATACGACGGCACTGCTACCTTATGTCTGAAATCAATGATTGAAACTAGAAAACAAGTGTGTTATTTAAACACTTAGACTAGTAGTACACACTCATTGTCATGAAAAATAACGATAAGAAAATGCCTGCTAGTGGAAATGTGTATAGTGTATGATTCAAAAGACAAAGACCAATCCATCCTCTGAGACCGTGGATGTGGCTCTACTCTAAATAACGACAAAATGGTAACAGCCCTATACATGCACGTAATACTAATAGTAATAGGTGACGCCTCTCACGGTGCAGACTCAACTGGGCCACAAGCGACGAGTGAGGTGTGAAACGGGGGAGGGTAGGAGCATGATTTCTACACATTTGGGCCTCGGGCCTTACTTTTCTTGGTGTGTCATAATGCTGGGCAGTACAGCACATTGCATGTATCGGTACTTGACCTGCTTACAGATGATTTCTTTGTCGGGGGTTGTGTCATACTACTGGGCAGTACATCACATTGCGGGTACCGGAACCTAACACAATTTCTTTGTAGAAAGAAACTGGTCCAGTACCTGAGCTTGGTCTTGCTTTAGCTTCCATGAAAGAAAATGCGAATGGGGAAACAAAAACCATTTGTTGTAACGGTAGTTTTCATATCAGCCCATAGTTTTATTTCTTATTAAGCATAACAAATTACAAAACAAAAAAACAACAACCATTCTCAAATATTCTTTCTTTATAATGCAAGTTTTGCTTTAAAGGGGTAGTGCAACATCATTTTGTGGTATCAAGTTTCTTTTTGTTTTTGCCACAGGTGACATGCTACGATTATTGCAAACCCACTGACACACAAATTAAAAGCCGATGGCTTCCTGAATTTGAGATTTTAACAGCCATAGAGACGAGATCGATCAGACCGCTTGATTCTCCGTATTTGACCTTAAACCGGGGGTGACGTCAGAGGCTTCCGAAAGGCACACTAGCGAGAGACTTGAGTGAAACTATTCAGTGTGTAAACAATGGTGTATCTGGCTAAGGCCCAGGTGAACATTTACAGGTGAACATTTACACTGATATTCAGTGTGTTCAGTGCCTCAGATGGTCAGTCAGAGTCAACCCCTGGCACTGGGGCTCCTGATAGTGATGAAGACGATCATAATCAAGTCTCTTCTATGCAATTTGTCCATATCCAGCAGAGATAGTGATAATCTATCACTGCATAAGGAACCCAAATGAGCAAGAGCCTGGATGGCAGAGGGGCAGGTCAACCTTTGCTTGACCACTCTCCCGACACCTTAGAATGGACATATCAACTTTTTGACACCATTTTTATACTCAGCAGAGACTGCACTTTTAAGAGAAAACAGAAACCCAAAATCGAGTATTCTGAGCAAAAACCCAATTTCATGACACCCCCACCATTTTCTGAATAACCATTTTAGACCGTAACTCATATCCCTAACCTCTGATTTATTCCACTAAACAGGTAATGTCTTTGAGTAAACATTCACAATGCTGTAATTACACAATTTCCATCATTTGTGATGTCGGTAGCCTAGCGGTTGGGTCATCGGACTCAGGATCTAAAGTCTCGGGTCTGAATCCTGGCTGGTCCTGACATTTTGTCCCTGGAAAAGACAATTTACACACATGTCCTGACTCAACCCAGATTTAAATGGGTACCCGACTATAGACAATGATAGATATTCTTAGACTGATAAGGATTTGAGCGTCTAACAGGCAACTGCCTTGTATGCTTCCCAGGAAGAAGAGAATGTTCATGAGTGTCTTGAACTTCTCTGGGTCTGTCGGGGTAATAATACATTGTAAAGTGCTTAGAGCCTCTACTGTATGGGGACAGGTGCTTTATAAATGCTCTCTATTATTATTGTTATTATTTACAAATGTAAAGCACAGGACTTTTGAAGATTTTGTCCCTTGGCTAAACATAGATTAATTTTCAACACAAAAGACAAGAAATGAATGGGTTTTGTGCGTTATCTACAATGATGACTCTAATAACTAACTAATGATGTATCTCATGAATTTTTTTGAATTTCTTATTTCTCATAGCTAGAGAGAAAACTAGTAATCTTTTCATATCACATCATTAGTTTGGAGAATAAGAAAATTTCAATAAATACTTCAGTGTTCAAAATCAGTTCATATATTCCACAGCAAAATATATTAATATTAATGTGTACTTTGTAATAACTTCCATTCTTTGTTTTACAGTCTTCAAATGGTGTTGCCAAGGAACTATGAAATGTTTGAGATTAAATGAATACAGTACGCACCACTTATAATACCGACATTGCTTATAAAGACATTCCTCTTTTATCGACATGATTTATGAAGTCCCGATTTTTTCCCTCTTTATTATTAGTAAATAGATTCCTCTATATCGACATCCTCTCCTTTGATTTCTCTAATATTGACATGTCGATCAAACTCACTAAGCCATGCAGGCTGTATTTTTGTGCACAAGAAATTTCCTCGTCCCTCCTTGCTCGCTCAAACTAGGATTTAGAAGTAAGAGGCGGGAGTGGTGTCTTTGTGTGTCATGCTGGGTGGTCAAGGAAGGAGAGGAGTGGTCGGCACAATAGACCTACAAACCCACATGTGACCCGGCGCCGCTGGAAGGGAAACAGAGAGGATTGTGTCTAGTTTGGACTGCCGTATTGTCAGCGGTATTCCATAAGGGTCATTGTGTGTGTGGATGTGTTTGTGTTGATCAACATCTGACGCGTTTATGTATCAACCCAAGTGCTGTCTTGACCTAGATCTAGTCAAACGTACAGTGAACCGGTCTTGTGTTTCATATGGATCATTAAGAATCACTTACACCTGTATCAGTAGCAGATCTAATCCCTGCCATTCGCATTCTTGCACTCAAAGATCTACCAATGGTCCTTTTCAGGGTCAAATGTCATAATAAAAAGTTTAAAAAACGAAAGGATGGGTGCTGATTTTATCGATTTTTTTTTTTTTGGTCTGATCAAAGGCAACAACTATCAATATTTTTGATAGGGGCATGGTTGTTTCCCCTTACCACGTCAACATAAAGCACTATTCGGCATTTTAAGCAAAATCACATGACCTAGGGAACATCGCTCACATGTGGCTTTGTTCATATGATCTGACAGGTCTGAGAGCTCATCATTCGTCCAGATTTGTCAGCCATGCGCAGAGCAGAAAAACAAAGCCACATGTGAGCGATGTTCCCTAGGTCATGTGATTTTGCTTAAAATACCTAAATACTTGCTATTATTGCAGTTGTCTGCAATGAAAGAACACCATCTTAAAGAGGTTTCTCTTATATTGACTCTCTCTTATATCGACTTAAAATGTCTGGACCTGTACATGTCGATATATCGGGTATGCACTGTAGTTTGAAAAATACTATGTCAAAAATAGTGGCTGTGCAATGCAATGCTTAGCTTACATGTTTTTCAGATCCATACCATATAGGCTACATTGCTATATTGCCAAACCAGAGAAATGTTTCAACGATTATTTTAAAATCCACCTCTCCCTGTAACTTCTTCATAACATACAGTATATCCACTGTGATACTGTCCCCTCAATCACAAAAAATATCTTACTCTAAGTGAAGAGAGTTGATGCGCTTTGATATAGGCAAGCATTCATCTGCATCATCAACATCAGCATGGGATCTCTTGCGATTTGATCTGGAGATGAACAAAAGAGAAAAGAATTCCATAAGGATTGTGTTAAGAAATTAAATCCATTTCTTTCTTACCTTTCTCCTTGTTATCTTTGCAATACATTGTACCTAGTTGTAAAAAAAATTACCCGTAATGCATAAATTGTTCTTAAGGCAGTGTGTTCCATAAAATAAGCAAAAAAGCCAAGTGGTTGCCACCCACAATGTTAAACAAAATGAAGCCCTGACTACCACTACATGATCACTGTGAGATTCAGAGCAATGTCATTGTCACTGTGTTAAATTTCTTTCTTTTCCTTTTTTTTTTTTTTTAAATATCATCTGAGTAATTTGTGTAAGTATTCTAAATCTATGAATGCATAAGATACAATGAGATAAACTAGGATAAGATTAGATAAATAGAACAAATCTCATCATTTTTCCTCAAAGACAAATTCCATTCAGAGTTGATGACACACAATATTCAGAAAAATATTCAGCTATAAGCAGACACCCACCCCCCCCCCCCCACCCCAGGACAAATAGCTTTAGAACAGGGCAGAGTCAAGGAACATTATCTCAGTTTGGAAAGCATATATCTCTGATGGCAGAAATGAATTTCTGTAAGGCATAGGCCTATACATGTAATTACTTTCACACGCAACAATCAGTCAGATCTTATGGAACATTTTAACAGATAATAAAATGAATGCACATCCTTCCCTAATTATAACATGCGTTCATCTTTGATATACACAGACCCCCTGTCAATACATTCATGATGTTCTTTAATAATTAGTACTTTCTTCATAAAGTTAGCTATTTATTCTCTATTAGTTTGCTAAGATATGTTTCTCATGGGCCCCCTCAAGAAACACTGAATGATGGAATTATAAAACATTTTGTCTATATTACATAATTTTAGTTTTCTAATAAATTATGAAAGTTTATTCGTCTTTGAATAGATGAAGGACATCATGCAGTCCAGTTATAAATTTAAAATTACCCCCTTATATAGATATTATTCTGCTAATTCTTGCTTGATGTTTTCATTTTTAATTTCTATAGTGGGGTAGAAATCTTGTTTTTTTCCTTAACAAATCTTATAGTCATTTGTGCTGGTATCAAAGAGGGCAGGACAGAAAAGTATTTCAAAATGTGAAGATACAAAGCAGAAACATTTTATGGTATAGGCCTACCATAAACTTGAATGTAATAGTTCATATCCGACTAAGCACAGATCAGGAAATCCCCGGCGGAGTGTTTCTACACCCTACTGAAAATAAATACCACGAAATCCCACAACATTAGTGTTGAACACAACGCCCTAAGCTTGTACCCCTGCAAAGAATAGATGCCAGTATTTCCAACCTTTCGCTTGGTCGGAACAAATCTATTGTAGCAAGCAGACTCAGGTTAATAATATCATCATTTGATTATAAAGAAATTCTGCTCTTTCGGTTTGTGTGACCATGATTCTTAACCAGGACTGAAAATGGATACAAATTACAATGTGACATCTCTCAAAATCTTCATTTAATTAAAACTTTTGAATTTACATTGGAGTTTACATGCAATAACATCTCCTACAGTAAACTCTTGGTTAAAGTCAACCTGCTCCGGTGCTCTTGTCTCTGATAATGTCAAAACCTTCAAGGGCCGAACTCACTTAAAGTCAACTAAGAATGGCCTGCGCTCTCCGAGTGACAACCATAAATTATGAAGACAAAGAGAAAAAAAGTCAGACAGAGATGCCTTGTTACAACATCCTATAGCCCGTGAGCTTGTATTGAGAAGATGCTTGGCTCTCTTCACCTGTCTCGCACTGGCAGGGGATACACAAATATAAACAAACACAGCAGTTTCACATTTGCACTCCTCGTGCTTCTCAGGGTTCATTTGCAAGGCCGTGGATGGTCAGTACAACTGACCACTGAACCCCTTGCAACTGACATGTAGTTCTGTGATTTACCCTTTCCGCTTGCCTTGCATTAGCAAGGATACACCAACGCCTGTTCCCACTCAGCTGTCTCACCCTACTTGTTAACACTCACACTTAAAGACAGTGCAGACAGGCACAGCACCCGATTTAATAGTAACAGATCATATAACAATACCTAGATTGTTACTCAGAAGAAGACTGAAAATAAGCTCGCCGTGACTAATCAACCTATAATTATCAACTCCGTGATGAGAATGTCTGTAAAGGGCATAACCCAATAAATACAACATAATTATTTTGACCATCTGTGCCTACCACTAACACTCAGAGACTGTGTCACCTAAAACTAGATAAAGTCAATCTCGCCTAAAGTCAACACTTTTTCTCAGTCCCAAGAGGTTGATTTTAAGCGGATTCCACTGTATAAGTCACATACCTGGGTGAAAGTGAAACTAATTTCACATGTAAAGAGCAAAATTATCTTTGGTGTTTTTAGATCTTACGAATTGAAATTCTTGTTTAGTTAGTAAGAATATGACTAGATCCAGATCCTGACTTATGGAAGATTAACAGTCAAAAGTAGCATGTAAGTCACTAACACCACACTAGAACTGCATTTATTTTAATTCTTAACGTAATGCATGTATTCTATTTTCTGACCAATTTCACACACAATTCTTTTTATTCCTCCTACTCACGCCTACTGACTTTTGCCAGCTAATCATTTAAAAACGTGTTTTCAAAATACATGTACATGTATGTATGTGGTCTTTTAAGGGACTGGTCCTGGGAGTCTTTTTGGAAACAGCCGGAGCAAGATGATTTTAACCATTACCATCGATTTGGTACCAGGATTTAGCTCCCTCTGGTTGTAATGTGCATCACCATCTGATTAGACACAAGCAGTGTATGAATGAAACACTTTAACAATATGACATTCCCTGGCAATATCTTCCGACCAATGCCAAGGATGGACACTGACTGACCACTCCGAGGCCAAATATTATAAACTCATGACCATGCAGACTATATTAAAGTGTAAGTTTTCATCAGATGCTCTAAAAATCAACTTCTAAATGAACAGTAAAATTCTACTAAAATGTTCTATTATTTTTGCTGCGTTAGAGCATAGTAAGGGACCAGCCATCACAATACTCATGGGTTTGACAGAGAAAGATATGTAGGACACACATAGGCCCTCAAGAACCCAAAAGTGAACCTACCAGAGCCCTTATGAAAGGGGTAAGGGGCAAAATTCGAGAAAAGATATTTTTGCCAAAAAAAAAAGAACAAACACAGAAGTCATGGAGAAGGTTAATATCTCATGAAAAGCTGTCTTTGGCTGGCATACACTGGCCCAGCCGGAGAGTGAAAGAGGGGGACGCAGTGGTTAATGTAGGCCTATGGCGTCTGCTCATGGAGAAAACAGGCTGCAGGTTCTGCATCGAGGGATGACAGGACACGAAAATCGAAAACCCGCATTTTTTCAGTGACTCAACAGTCCCCTGGCTCCCAGTGGGTCGGGAAGCCCGACATCTAGCCTTCTTGGATAAGGGCGAACATATTTCGGAGGTCCGTGTGTACGTTACGCATATTAAAGAACCCTTGGCAAAATCGATGGAAGAGTAGGCTGAGTGCCGACGTCCGGGCAAACTTTCCAAATTCCAAATTTCTACCCACAAAATTTCTCAGCAAAAATTGGCAACTTCTAAATGCTGTGATAAAACGAGATAATCCTATTTCTTGGGATTTTGAAAGGCTTAAGAAAAACCAAGAGTGAAAGTGGAGAGCAAGAAGTGGAATGCAGTGAGTGCTGTGTACATCGGAGCTAGACAGCTGCCATAAAGTGTGTGTCAACCACCTACAATAAATTCTGCTGATCGTTTCAACATCAAGGATTCCTGTTCTTAATTCTCCGTTCCTGTGTGTGTCTCGTCTGTATCCACCACCTGATTACCACTTACAATGTCACGACTAACAGTCCTATTCTCATTCTGAGTTCGTGATGCTATATCTATCACCAAAAGTAAATTGGATCTTGTTTGTTAAGGCTGAACTATGTCTAGGTCCATCTTGTTTCCTTCCTTTGCACCGGTAACATATGTTTCTCCAGGAGCCGTCACATTTTACAATTACAATTCAAATCAGTTGCAGTTGTTTTTAATTTTTCTTTATCTCATTTGTTTTAAATCATCCGTGTTTTCATTTGCTACTTCCTTGCTTTCTTTCATTTCACTGACTCACTGATTACCACCAGGCCTAATGTGTGGAAAATGTCAAAAGTCTTCAGACTCTTCTCTTATGCATCAACTGTTAGTGTTACCATTTATTTATTTACATATACGTTTGTTTTCATGTAGTTTAATCAAAACTATTCATTTTATCACTCGGATGGCATTTAGATTAAAAAGGCTCAAAATGCTACCCCAGTCTATCACATAGCGAAAAGAACAAATTTCCTCTCCATCCGTTTGTGCAGTCCTCTCCCTGACTTGCAGCACGGATGTTTTTTTTTTTTTTTTTCAAATTCCACCAAAAGTTCTCCATGCGTGCCACCTCTATTATACTAGTATTAGTATATACCTATGAATATCCCAAACAATACATTCACCAAGTTTCATAAAGATCCACTGATGTTTGTCATAAGAGATAGATTTCAAAGGTGGCCACTATAGAAAAGCCCAAATCCAGTATGGCAGCGTGTTACCATGGCAATCATTTGAGAAACTAGTTCCCCCCCCTCCTGCTTTCCACTAATTTAACATGCCAAATTCAATGGAAAGATTAAAATAGCCTACCTGTGATAATAAGATCCCCCCCCTCCCCACATCCCCTTTAAAGGCTAGTTTTTCAAATCTCGTTGGAACCAAGGTGGCGCAAATTAACATTCGCTCGACTGAAGTATTTGAAGTGACATAAAGAAGGAAAAAAGACACAATTTGTATGTATTTCGTTGGTTGTTTGTTTGTGTTTGGGGTTTAACGGCACATCAGCACGACAACGGCTATATTGTGCCTAACACGATGAGAACATCCAGCACAGTCACAATGGACAACATGTTTATGATTGTAAAAGATATCAAATTATGTATAAAAATTTGGGCTACCAAAAAAAGTATAACAATACGAAAAGACTGGTGTATACAGTTTTGCAGCGACGGGGGGGGGGGGGGGGGGGGGGGTCTTT
>JBCAUA010027671.1:0-12436 GCA_038406235.1 Peronia verruculata
ACATCTACATGTCTTCCCATGCATGCCTGTCTATCTCGTTGTACCGGTATTTAAAATGTTTCTGACCTTGATGTTATCTTTTATACTTCAAACGCATACGAAACTTTGTACATTTTTTCTATTAATTCATTATTATTGTTATTATTTATTTTTTATTTTATTTTAATGTCTCCATTCCGCGTCTTCCTCCGAGCAGAAGGAACCATGTTGATTAATCTGTATCGTAGCCATTCGTTGCAGTTAATTTAGTTGTCTAGTTAGCTTTGTTAACTATTTCTACAACGGCAGTGTAAACATAACAATATTCTATTATCAAAAAGAACTTTATAATAGTTGTGGTTCGTGTGACTGGACTAGGAAAACATCATCTGAAAGGTTCTGTTCTCTGACTCTGGGGCCAACTTTGCACAGTGTTACTTATTGCATTTAATTCGCTTTTTATAAAGTCTAAGTGTTTGAAAACAGTGTTATAATATGTGACATAGTTAGACATTTATAGAAATATTATTGACAAACAGTGTAAGTGAAATATGAAGATTTAGATCTAGATCTAGACTAGCTTTAGCATGTTTCTAGGTTAGATTTCTAAAACTAAAACTAGACAGACGTCTAGATCTAGAATAGTTCTAGACTCTAGGTCCATGTTCCACAAGACAGTAGAGTTCTTCTGCAATATGTCAGATTCAGTTTATAAGAACACATTCCATGGAGGATTTGCGTCACTACCAACATTTCCTTCACCAACATCATGTCTTGTCTCATGAAATTTGGTCTGCTAGATTCAGTTTTTCTTTACTCAACCAGCACACCTCCCAAATCACAATTCTCTCTTCAATTAACTCTAGATCTGGGAACCAGCCATGAAGCCCACAGAACTCTCTGTGTGCCGCCTACCAGTCTGGGTGCCCGGCGATAGTGCTTTGTTTCATTTTTTAAGTTTTTGACTTACATAAATGACCATTGACTCCACCCAGCTATGTGTTCCTCACATCTCTCCCCTAACTACACTTTTTTCACACACAATGCTTGAAACCAGTCATCAGTAGAAGGGCTGTACTTACAACAAGTATATGTCAGTTACGCAGGAATGTCAGTTACATATTCATCATAACGCTCTAGTGTAACTCAATGGACCAAGCCATTTCATAAAGGGGTGTCTTGATGTTCATGTAATAGTATCTCAATGTAAACTGAAAGCTATCACCCCTCTGGCCATGTGGATTTTAATGATTCTTTGACCACATAGGCCAGCGTTTGATTTCACATGGCTACAAAGAAATATGCATAATTAGTGAAACAGTGGCAAAGAATGAGAGGATAAGTGTGTGTAGACGAATAGACACATAGAGTGTTTTATCTTTCATACAAGCATAATTATAGCTCACTTTACCCTCGACAGTTTGATGGCTGGTCAATGCAAAGTCTGTACATTTAAATATCACCCTCGCACTATTGAATAGTGAGCTACCTATGGTATAAATACCACCGTCACAGGACTAGCGTTAATATGAAATGCCATTATAATTCCCTGCCATAAAATACCACACTTCATTGACACTTACAGTCTCTCTTGTTCAGGGAACAATTCGCTGTAGCTAGAGCAATAGATGTAGTACAAACCAAAGCTATAATATTTCTCATCAGTTTGATGGATAATAGAAATAAACTGACAATATTACAAAACAAATGATGTTCTTCACAGTTTTGACGATTCCTTTTTGTGTGCTATAGATACATCTCATCCAGTGAAGTTCATGATCTGTATAGTGTTAGTAGCAGTTGTTGACTTTCCAGCAGAGTTGACCTAGTCATGCTAGCCTGTAAGTCTCTTTGGGATTATATCTCTACTGCTAGATTAAAGTAAAAAAAAAAAAAAAATTTTGGAGGTAACTGTGGGCCAGCGGGTGCAATGAGGAAGCATAGCTAAATTTAAAAGTTTCACATTATGTTCTTATGCCATTCAATTCCTGCGGGTTCAACTCAGTAGCAAGTTTCCCCACATAGTGAAGGCAAAATAATTTTGCACTGGCTCGTAGCTACATATAAGAATGTGACTTGGGGAACATTTCACAAGTAGTCACAGGCGCATAATGTAACTATACGGATATAGTCTTATAGATTTCTTATGTGGATATGGGAAGAGCTTTGCAGCAATAGGTCCAAATAGCCAGTCCCAGGAAGTTTTTTTTTTTTTTTTTGTCGTAGATTATTAATTCTCTGTGTTCCATTGCAGATCATGTGGAGAATAGTGACAAGAAGGTGGCAGTGATGTTGTGCAGATAGTGAAAGCAAATAGGCATGCATGCCTCAGAGGTGAATGTGTAAAACATGAAATTCCGCCAGCGAATGGCATGGCTCATGCTGACTCTCTTTTTGGGGGGATCCTTTGCATTTGCATATTATGTGTTTGAGATCAATGATGGATTTAATCGCATGGCATTGGAGCATGTGCAGGCAGAACATGGGGGAGATTCAAGAGCTGGAACATTCCTGGAACACGCTACCCACCTACCGCTTGCTGTGTGGTTGTTGATATTTTTACTCCCATATCTTCAGGTATGTGCTTTTGGATAGTGGATATATGTATACTAAAACTAAAATTTTTTTTTTTTTTTTTTAACTTTGTTTACTTTGCCATATTGCCTACATCTTCATTTTCAAAAAAAATAAAAAAAATCAGATTTCATTTGCACTAGAGCACAGGGGATTTTATAAAAACTCATCTTTCACAAAACTTGAGTTTGATCACTTGCTACAATTTTGCATTTTCTGATTCCTTATTTGGTATGTCAACCACTGACGGCAATAAATGAAAATTTATGTTGAACTCGCACTTAACTTTTGCACATCTAAATGTGGTAAATGTGCTTTTGTAAACATTATTGAAATTTCAGTTTGAAGTCTTCACATTTTTATACATTTGAAAAATGTTTTATTATTACTTGTATTACTATTACTAAGAAACTTTCTGATAGTGTGTTAACTTGCACAAGAAAAAAAAAAATCAAACTATACCTTTCAGACTTTGCCAAGATGCTTCATAAACATAAGTGAAAGTAATGTAAATCAATGGTATCATTATTGGTACGTGATTAGACATTCAAAGATATAAATGATAATGGTCAGGGTTGTAAATTAATTCATTTGTAAATCAGTGTTGAAATCTAAGAGAAGAGTTTTAGTGGATGTTCCTTGCTTCAGGCCTTTTGTTTTGTTTTTGCTTTTTTTTTCTTTTTTAACGAAAGATAGAGGGCCTAGCAATCCTAGGAATGAATTTAAAGCGAGTGTCAAAATTGCATTATATTTGATAATTTCTCAGATATTTGGCCTGCTCTTAGCTTGTACCCGCCCTGAACCACGGATGAGTCTAGCATACATTTGGCCCTGCACACTGTTTGTCAAGTCCAAGAAGCTGTTGAAGCGCTACCATCCACATGACAGCAAAGCTATCAATTCCAGAGTTGTGTTCAACGGACATGTAGCTGTGTTTGATGCGTAATGATATTGGACCACTGATATTCATATATTTATGCCATGATTGTATTGCTGTTAAATTGGATTGAAAAAAGACAAGGCATACTGATTGACCACATATATGTTTTGTTTTCTTTCCTGATATGAAAATATCCTGCATCTGACAAATGCTTGTAACTGACATCATTGAGGATCTCAGTAAAGTAGAAGTAATTTTTCCATTGGTTTCATCTCCATTTCATTTGCTGCAGTGACCATCATAATTTAATAGTTTATTCTGTGCTCCCAGTATTCAGAGCATGGGGAATACAGTAACTTTACTTCATTCTTAACTAGATTGTTTTCAAAGTTGAGTGTAGAGACAATTATCAGAGATCTATTTTCTATGAAGAAAAAATTATATTATTTAATTATCAAAAAAAAAAAAAGGAAGGGCAGTCATTTTGGCAGGTGTCCTGTTGTTTTTGTCCTCAGATATTATATTCACACACTGCTTGACCATCCATCTTTATGGGGAAACAGGATATACTACTGCCCTTATTTATATTGAAGGCTTTCATCTCTTGGGACAACAAGAGAAAAATTTCTGGCTATTAAAGTTTGTTGAAAATAGAAGATGGAAAAAAAAATCAACCTTGTAAAATCCCATCTTTTTAGCATGGAAACACCTGAAATGTTGTGGCTTGAAAATGCTTCAAGACCAAGGATTCTTGAGACAAAGACATGAAAATCTGCACTGATGAATTGAATAACTGTTCTGACTTCTTAGAAATAGGAATAGCAGAAGCAATAAGGTTGTACAAGTGAAACAATTTTATTTTTTTTTTCCCTATCATTATTTATTAATTGAGATTAGATAAAAGAGAATTTTTTTTTTTCCACAAACAGGAAAAATTCATAAATTCAGCAGCTTACATAACATGTTGGAAATAGTTTGTTGAGTGACTTTTTTTTTGTGGCAACTTTGTCTGAAATTTTGTTAATGTTCTGCCAAGATGCACTGGAATGTTTAAGGGGTGAAAAGTTAATGTGTATTAGGAATATTTTTCAGTTTGGGAAAAGATTTTGATGTAAGGATTGTAACCAGATTTTATGAAGAAAAAAAAAATTGCATAACTTGTATTTGTTTATGATTGAATTGTCAAAGCTGTAGTTGATATGCAGTAGCTGTGTTGACTGAACATGGATTATCTTTTTGCCCTACTTCTACTATTAGCCTCTGGATTGGAATCATTCTGACCAACACAGGCATTTCTTTCATAAACCAGTGTACCTTTGTAGAATGTATCATACATTATTGTATCATATTCCATGTAGTGTGTTGGCAGGCAGTCATGCACAGCCATGTATCAGCCATAATGATGATTGTTGCTGGTGAACACATCTATTGTAATTTGTTACCATCCGCCCCAGTCTCAGTACTGTCAGTATCAAGGCCTAGCCTGACATGTTTGTAGATATTTAAAATAAGAAATAAAGTGTGCTGGTCTGTCCCGATAGATGTTTTTATGGGAGCAGTTGCATGCACATTGCTTATTTATCAGAATATAAATATTCTTTTTATTTTTAAAGATTTAATTTGTTTGTCTTATTGACAAAACCGCAAAGGCTGGAGAGGAGCATTTGAAACAAAGAAGTTGCATGCAAATTAAAGTCATATGCTATGTAAATATTACTTTTATTGACTTGAACAGATCAGTTCATTAACTGACTATTTATTTGCTCAGAAGGAAAAAAATGCAAGAAAAAACAGGGATCATAATCTTTGTGAACAGTTGCCTTATCTTGATATATTCTTGTCTGTGTGCTAAGAAATGTGCTGTGAGTGAAATGTCCATAGGTTTTTGAGATATTAGCACGTTTTCTACAGTGATCTGAGCATTGGAAAGAAATAAAGAGAAATCTCTGCATTTTAAACACACAAATTTGATTGATTATGATATTGAGCCGAGTCAGAAACAGCTTTGGAATACACCATAGTCTCCCGACACTGAAGGATGGCCACATAATTTTTCACAGATTGTAGGTTTGGATGAAGTCTCAAACATACAAAAGTATTCACATCCTGTCAGCAATTTTCTCAATTTGCCAACCGTTTTGAATGCTGTTGAAATTCATCAGTTGGCTCACAGAGCAGCTGTAAAATGTATCTTTAATTTAGGACCATGAGAACTTGAAGTTTCATTGATCCCATTATTAGTCATCTCAACGCTTTCATAACTTAACAAAGTATAGTCAGTCATGACCATTTTTAATGTTGGGACCATCATGTGATGTTATTGCTGCAACTTACATGGAATTCATGTTATCAAAAATATTCTCTAGTCAGTTGTTTACAGTTTTGCTATCATTCAGGAAGGAAAGATGTTAAGATTTGTATTCAATTAATGCGAGTTTTTTTTTTTTTTTTAATATAGTTAAATATGGACTATGATTTTAAGTGGAAAATGCTTGTAATGACAGATTTTTTTAATGTATGCTAGAATTAAAGTAACTTGTTTATTTAGATTCTACTGCCATTGTGTTTATCTATGAAATACATGTACTTCCAAAATGTTATTTGAGTTAAGACTGTTGTAAACAATGTTTTTGATGCATATTATATAGAAAAATTGTACTGATATGCTGAATGTGTCTGAGTAACAATTTATGTTTGAGAATATCTTTGAAAGCAAGTACGCTACATTTCACATAGATATTTAGGTGGAAAGGAATGCCAGATTTTTCACAGTGCATAATTTAAATTCTATCTACAAAGTGTTTCTGAATGTATGTATTTAAGAGAAAAAAATAATTTAAGTGATTTTTGAAATTTTGTTTTGTTTCAATTTTTTTTTTTTTTTTTTGCATGAATTGTGTTCTACTAGATGAAGTTCATCTTGAGAAAATCATGATGACATGCATTTTGACCCTGTAAGTTGTTAGAGAGAAAATAAAAAGATTGTTAGTCGTTAGATCTCAAAGAATTGAGGTAAAGAAAATCAGGATGAACTCTGTTTCATTTTGAACATCATGTAAGAGGTGATTAAAAAAAAGTTTGATATTAGATCCAATGATTTCAAATGAACAGATTCAGAATGAATGAGATTACTGGTTAAACTTCAAAGTGCAGATAAATGAATGGTCAGTGTTTGGATCTGGTGGTGTTTTTTATATGAAAGAATCATGATCATGTTTAGAATCTACTAAACTTTAAAGATGTGACTTTTTCTTGACACTGTTCAGATGCATCATAATTTTGGAAGTAGGTAGGCTTCTGTTGATCAGTGTTAACTATAGAGAGATACACCATAGCAGCAAAGTGATTAGATCATTAAATATCCGTTATGTAACTTTCGAGAATGAAAAGTACTGAGGTACTAATTTTTAGGCATAAAAAATAATATAATTGCCCTATTCTTCCAGAGCAGTTACATCAATATCAGACAAAATGGTTAAGGCTTGCTGATATGCTCTGTGTCAATGAAGCTATCATGTCCAGATCTCTTGTGTCAATGAAGCTATCATGTCCAGATTTCTTGTGTCAATGAAGCTATCATGTCCAGATCTCTTGTGTCAATGAAGCTATCATGTCCAGATCTCTTGTGTCAATGAAGCTATCATGTCCAGATCTCTTACAATATGCATTGCTTTTGATGTGAAATGGAAGGTTACAGGATCACTAGAATTTTATTTCTTGTCTCCTACTTTTACATTTAGAATTCTTATTTTCACATTTCTCCACAAGTCTTATTGGTTACTGTAAAATATTTTCTTGCTCTGTATTGTAAATTAGAATTATTTATGATCACACTGTGAATTTTCAAGAATGCATTCCTCGATGTAGTAGTTATCTCAGTAGTGAAATTTAAAGGTATTTGAAGAGTTTCAGCATAAAGTAGTCATATTTTACACCTTTTGAGTCAAAGTCGAGAAAACCCACAATTAAAACAAAAAGAAAAACAAATTTGATAAGAGATTAACAGTCAAAATCAAATTGCAGGCATGCAGACATCATAAAATGTAAAACTGGAATAAGTTCATTTGCATATGACCTCAGAAAAAAAAAATCTATTTCCATTTGTGGGAGGCATGAAATCTCTCAAAATGGACTTGAGCACTTTCTGTCTCACTGTCTTCAGTTGTGATCACAACTATTTATAAGGTAATGTACTCTGTCAGGAACAGAGCTTGCATATTGATCAGGCTTCAAAATGATTTTCTTTGTTCAAGCTCTCCACAGAAAACAAAGTGTTCAAAAATGATATTCACTGGTTTCAATATTTCTTTAGTCATTCTTCCGTGACCAATGTTTTATAATTTGATGTATTTTTCCCGAGGTTTGCGTTACCTACTCGTTTGGTTCATCAAAAATAATGATATATTTTTTTTTATTTGAATACATAAGAAATTTATGTTCTGTCTTTTTACTTTTTTCAGCATCAAGCAGCCGAAGTTCAACAATTTCAATTCTAATCCCCAGCATTCAGCAACTTGTAAATTAATGTTAATCAGTTGTATTATTTGTGTCTCTAACTCCTATAAATAGGACATGGTTTGCTCATATCAGAAATATGAACCTCATTGTTTAGACACCCTTCCCTCCCACCCCTCCTTCCATACCCCTCTTTGTTTACATCATTTGATCGTCTTTACTTAAACATACACACTTGCTCATGTAAGAATTATGGACGGTGGCCTGTTAGAACCATTCACATTTTTTGGCCAGTTCTCCTTTATCTGTCATTTTGGTTGTTGCTAGCAAAGGGTGAATATCATGCTTATTTCCCCAAACAAAGAATCAGTTTTCATGTCTGATTCCTGTTTACATATTGATGAATCAGTGGCTACGAGTGTTTGGTGCAAGATACCATCAGAAAAGTTATATTAATGGTATCATACAGTTAGTTCAATAACGGGTATCCAGTCACAGGAGAAGCTTTTATCAAGGGCACTAGATGAGCCAGTGGCAGCTTATTGACTACACACTAAAGCCATATGATCTTGAATAGATCTTGAATAGATTTATCATACACGACACATATAATAGGGCACTCTCATATTAATTATTGCACATTTTCATATTTATTTTCATATTGTCATTTGTCGTGGGCCCAGGGCAAATGAGTCAGAAGTCGTGCTGGGAGATTTTAAGTTACAGCCGTTTATAACTGTTTTCCGACTGAGATACCAAAAGTTTTTATTTGTTTTTGACAAAATGAAAACTGTATCCTTTTCATACCTGAAAAAAAAAAAAATTGGTATCTGAGTTGGAAAATAGTTAAAAACGGCCATAACTCGCGATCGACCAGAGCAACTTCCGATTCATTTGCTCTGGGCACAAGACATTTATTTCCTAGATTTTAAATACATTGTATACTAATAATTAGATCTTATTTTATGAATATTGATGTGAATTATTAATTAGAACTTTATATACATGTACATTGTATGGATCTAGGGCTCAGGATCTCACATTTATTTAATTTTTTTGGCACAAATTAAATTTGTGTGTATCAAACCCCATGTCATGTCCTATGTAGTATGAGGGATTCTGTGTCAGCATGGCAATACTTAGTATGTATCTACTTCGTGTACATTCATTTTTGTTTTTCAAGATGTAGTTTTTATTTCTTCTTCCTTTTTTTTTTTTAAATTTTAATCTTAGTTTTCCCTACACACAGGCCTCTGTAGATGCATGTTTCTTTAGTCAGGAATATAGTGGGATTGATACGTAAGCAAGCCTAATGAAATACTATCTTTGGAAATGGGAAAATATGTTTGATATTTTTGATGTGCACATATTTGATCCTCAGTCATATTTTTTTTTTTTTTGCACATGTTTCTCGGGTAATGTTTTGCTCTTTTTTCATTCTTTTATTTTTCCAAGCTACTATTTTGTTTACATGACCATTTTGACTGATAGAAGAGGAGAATGTATTTATATTACAGTGTCAGTCAAGTCATCACCTTTAACCAAAGAATAATATTTGATATTCCTTTGTATGTGTTAATTTGGATCATACATTATATCGAGCATATAGCCATTTTGAAGCCAGCTTTTTTTTTTTTTTTTTGTGGTGGATTCAAATAAAAGGGTTTAAACCATGAAGAGCTAAAACATAAAGGTTTCATCATAACTCATAGGTAGCGTCTGATGTTTTTGAAAGTGAACTGTTGTTTTTTGTTAGCTCTTCAGTATGCGCGATGTTAGAGTAGAAACTGATGTTGACAGTTGCAAGCACTGTGCCATGAGCCACATCTGATGCTGCCATTTCTCTTGCTATATGTTTTCATGGGTGGACATCCTTTGATAAATCCTTCAGCCTTGTAATAGGGCTATCTTGGTTGGATTTTGATGGTATCTATAAGTACATATTATATAGCCAGACATTGAATTATGGTGTTACCCAAGGGTTGGGTATCTGAAGATCTTACATCCATACATCCAGAATTCTGTGTTTAGATTTCTCCTTTTCTCTCTTGATCAGATATAATCTCAGTGGTTATATGATCATGGTCAGAGGGGCCTCCTTATCATTTTGAACAAATCACAATTTGGCCCAGAATTGCCCTATCTCTTCCCTTGTTTTGTAGTGTCAGTGTTTATATATAGTCAGCTCAGAATCTCTGTTTCTCTTGTGACAGAGATACATGTATCTAGACACAAGGAAAAAAATCAGTCCTTAGACTAAGTATTTTCAACATTTTTTTTTTTTTTAGTTTAGAATCAATGTCTTCCTGTGCCAGTCATTGATTTTTATATGCAGACCAAAATGATAGCACTGCAAAAGACATACATGTACATTGTGGACTGGTTGAATTTGAAGTGTGGGAGAAATATTTAATATTGTGGTTTCATGAATTCAGAATAAGTTTACATTGTAATTTATGTAGATCTAAATGAGCATAATTACATGAACATGTATATGGTTTTATCAGATGATGTGTAAGTGGATGCTTAGTGCACTGTACAAGAACATTGCTGATTTTTACTGAGCCAACTTTGAAATCGGGAAATTATCAGATACAGTATTTTCAAAGTAAATTGAATTGAACCAAATGTTTTGTAACTTGCAAGTCTTCTGCTGAAGCGTAGTTACATGTATTTATGAGTATTATTTGTCAGGGTCTTGATACCTCCACAGACATTCTTCTTTTAGGATCATTGTAATATACTAGTCAAGTGTGGAGTTTATTTTCATTATAGAGGTGGCATTTCAGTTTGGAATAGGCCTTTCTCAACTGTGCTTTGCAAATCTGTCCACTTTGGTAACAAGAAATAATGGTTAGAAATGTTGAACTTCTGGGAATTTTGTCTGGGAATAGCAGGCATCTCCGATTAATCTTGAGACACTTTTTAAATAAAATGCTACAGTTTCTTTCACTTGCCTAATGTACATATAGGACTTCTCAGTATTTTTGCCTTTATCTGAGAAGACTACATGTCAGGTTTCTCCAGTCAAGAAGCAGGGTAACGTTGAGTTACTGAAAAAGCAGGTTCAAATTGTTCCCATGTCTTGGGTGGGACTGGAATCGATGACTCGTTCAATGAGAGAGAGGTATCTTATTGCTCGACCATGGCAATGATTCAGCAATAGCAAGCCAGCATGGGATTTGTTGCAAATGTGATTTAAACAAAAAATTGTTTTTAACTGATTTAAGTCATGGCTTAGTTTTCAGTGCAGTTTCTTGGATAAGAAAAATTAATAGACTTTCACAGTTTCAGGACACTGATTAAAGGCTCAGTGGTTAGGATGTATGATATGTGAAGTCATTCATGTAAGTTTACTGATTTCATTTCATGATGTGTAAACCAATCTTTCTTGTTAGTATGTATATGATTCATGAGGCCATATTATACCTTTGATGAATCTTCATACATATATCATGTACACAGTGTTTTTGTTGTTATTGTTGATGCAAAATCCATAGATTTTAATTTGTGCAATAGGTATGAGCTACAGAAATTTATTACATACATGATGTACTCAGTACCGTTTGATGGACTCAGCACACTTTGTAAAGACAGCCATTCTTGGGAGTGAAGAAAACTTGTTCATGTATTTCATGTGCTGTTCTTCAGTTCAAAGGTTGTTTCGATTTGCAAACAAATTCAATACTGTAGTGTATGTGGAAAGAGAGGAAAACATGTAGGCCTATATCTGTAGACCTGTGTGCGTATGTATGTCAATGCAAAGATTCTTGGAATTTTTTTTCCTCAGCGGTGAGTCTGTCTACTCTCTGACCTCTTCTAATCGAGACCGACAGTGATTTGCTGTCGGTGCATGTGGTATCCACGAAACCTCCTCTCTCTTCTTTTCTATCGGAGAATGCTAGATACCAGAGGTCAAAGGACTACTGAGCTGCTCACTGAAAATGCAGGTTCCAGTATTGTTCACATCTTTGTGCCATGAGTTGCTCGCGTTATTGTCGAAATATCTGCATGTGCAAATGTACAGTTTAGTACAAACAGCGGGGAAATACGTATACATGTACAAAAAAAAAAAAAAAGTGACCAACTGCAACCACCGCGTCAGGAGGTTGAAAAGCTTATCAAAACCCTAACTACACCGACAGCGATGCCACGCGAACACCAGAGCACGGCGAAGCGGTGTGAAATTCCTGCTCCCTTAGATCTATCGCTTGAGCATTAACATTGATTGACTGGTATTCACTGACCAGTGAGCTTATTCTCGTTATTGTGATGTCACTTGGGACTGCTCTCGCCCATTTGGCCTCGCTCCTAACAGACCTAGTGTAAGTACATAGTGGACCCGGACCCGGACGTGCCGAACACGGCCATGCCTCACCCTGTTGCCCGGGTCTATGAAACCATGCATAGTACATCCGGGCGGAGACGTTCCGGAGCCGGCTGCTAGCACATATTTTCACTTTTAGATTTACCCAGTACTTCAGGATGAATCAACAGCCAAGATTCTTCATTTTTCAAATTGCTAAAAATAAACAAATTGAACCAAAA
>JBCAUA010027682.1:0-12435 GCA_038406235.1 Peronia verruculata
TCTTTGGCTCGATCGCTCTCCCTCTCTCTCTCTCTCTCTCACACACACAAAAACACACACACACACACACAGTCTTTCTGTCTGGCTTTCTCTCTTTCTCACCCCCCCCCCCCCCCCATTCATTTTCGCACAAATATTCTAAATGTGCAATTCATCTATCATTAACATGTACTTTTTTTTTTTTTTTGTTTTCCTCTTTAGAAAAACAGACACCTGTACTTAATCATATACTGTTTGAAAAACATCTATTCAGTAAGCAAAGATAGAAATCTTTACTATGATTTCGTTTGATGTTTTTGTGGGAGAGAAAGAGTCGATGTTGCATTTTTGTTTTGAACGGACAGAGTGTATATGAATGTACATTTTTATATGTGTGCCAAGTTGTTTGCCAATCGCAGATTTGTTTTCTTTTGTTCCTACTGCTTTGCGTTTATTGTTCTTGTTCATGTTGTTGTTTTTGTTGCTGCTATTATTTTCTTTTCCTTTCACTTTTGCTTGTTTGTTTGTTTACTTGTTTCCTTTTTTAAACAAAGGCTATTTAAGTATTTTCAAACTGCAGCCAAGCTGGTAGGGTCATATACTATAAAAATAATCAAAAGTTCCTGTAGGTTTTTGCATCTAAAGACATGAACGAATCAGTTCCGTGAAAGAGAGAGAAGAAAAAAAAATGGTAACGTCGGTTATTGACCACACGGGTTCTATCGAACAGTTCAGTAGGAACAGAGAGGTGATATATCCTAACTAGTCTCGTAGTTATGTCATTTTCCAGACCTCCTACTGCTTTCTTTTCTTTCTTGGCCTCTCACTCGCCACCTGCCCCTTGTACGCATAAACAAACACACTGACAATACAGACAGGCAGACATTTAGTTGAGCAAGGACATCCATTTTCTCGCCTGCACCAGCTAGGTCTAGTGGTCTCTTTGTGCGAGACAGACAGACAAACAGAGACACACAAGATACACACACATTCGCAAAGTCTGACTGAATTCAGGCGGGAAAAAAAAACGATAGTTTCGTAGATAACGGCGCCTCGTTTTCTATTCCACCTGTCTCCTATCGCCCTTTCTCATCCCATCTCGGATCCCCCCTCCCTCCCTGCACTAGATCTCCCAACCATCCAGGATTTTCATCCTTTTTATAGGGCTATAGAGAAATAGTTTAATCAACCCCGTCTGAGAAAGAGACTATTAATTTGGCCCACCACCTTATCTCCCCTTATTAAAAACAGATTTATTCGTAAGAAGTCCCTCTATGTTGTTCGCACCATCCCTGTTCTTTCTTATGACACTGTCTTCCTCTCTCTCTCTTTCCCCATCCTCTCTCTCTCTCTCTTTCTCTCTCTCTCTCTCTCTCTCATCCTCCTCCTCTTTCTTCTGAGCATATTTTTTTTTTGCACTTTCTCTTTCCATCCTCTTCGTTAGTCTTCTATTACTTTGTTACTTTCTTTGCTGATTAAGTATGTCCTTCCCCACACATCTCTGCCCTACCTCTTCTTCATTTCCATATTTTCTTATCTTGAATTCTCACTCTCTTTCTCTCCCTTCCTCTTCCTCTTCATCTCATTTCTCTTTACCTTTGTCCCACCTTCCTCCTTAGTTTCTCTCTCTCTCTCTCTCCCTCTCATTCTATTCATTCCCCCTCCCCTTTCTCGTTCAGTCTCCTCCCCCCTCCCCCCAGAACCACCTGTCTGTTAATGTACAGCCTCAGCTCATGGCCCAGCAATTTGGCAAAGGCACCCGTCTGCATCGAACGGGATAACATGGAGGAGGGGGAGTGGGGGAGTGGGGGGGGGGGTTAAGAACCAAACTGATACACCTGAAAATAATCAAATTCACTACATCAACCACCAGCACTGAATCCCGGCCATAGAGTTCGATTATAACACTGACAACAACAACAATAACAACAACCTGGGTGGTTTCTGCTTCACTTTTCAGAATTTAAGTCTTCGGCAATCTCCCTAAGCATGAAAATCATTACATTACTTCGCAAAATTCTTAGATTTCAGAAAAAACATCCTCTCTGAAAGTGTCTCAAATTATTGATAATTTTTATTCGTCCAAGCGATAACATGATTTACACGATTTCTCCTCATTCACTCACAGGAAAATGAAAAGGACAGTGAAGTAGGTCTATGTAAAATGCTTTTGATTTTTTGATTTTTTTTTTTTTCACTTTTTCAGCTGTTGTTTCTGTTTAATAATAATAATAATAATAAAGTTTTATGTGATTTTAATAGATTGTAAAGCGCTTAGAGCTTGTAATTACGGGGATAAGCGCTATATAAATACTCTCTATTATTATTTGTAGGCGTAGTAGCTCTTTGAATTTCACTTTGACTGATATTCTATAAAGAAAGATGGAAGAAAGGGAAAATATTCAAGTACACGTTCTTTGCTCTTTGTCCGATTTTTTTTTTTTTTTACCCAACGAGCCAACTCCATTATACTCATTGGTAATAGATCGTTCAAGATCAAAAACAAACATAGCCATCTATTGACATGATTATACATCTATTCTCATGTACTTTGGCAAAAATTTGGTACAGTATATTTAAATTACTCCCTCACTTTTTCCAAAGTTAACCCTCTACGATATTTTTTTTCTATTTTTTTTTTTTTTTTAGATTTTTTAACCTAATGTATGGCAACATTCTCTTGAAACTGCATTCTATTCACTGTGTGTTTAAAGTGAGGAGAGATCTTCACTCTAAATCGCATTTTTTGTTGGCAGCTGTCAAAGTATGACAGCACGGCTTTCTTGTCTCCGCGAATATATATCCTTGATATATAGCCACACAGGACATCTTATCATATTCGTTAAACATTTTAGATAAAAGTCTCTTTGACATACAAGCCCACCTACTTTAACTGTTATATTCTCATGACTTTCAGCTGTCTGTCAGTTTTAGCAATAAATATGGTACTCCTCACTCCTTTTGCCTTCTCTATTTGCCATTCTTTTACTCAACAGATAATTACCCAGGAAAGAAGCATCACCAATCTACCTTAATGAGAAATTACATTATTTAACGAGCCAGATAACGGCTTTGGTCTCAAGTTTCTGTTACAAAGTCTTGTGCACGCCAACCGATGTCTGTTATTCCTTATTATACCCTGATAAAAGGCAAAAGCAAGAGCGCTTATACATACATACATACACACACACAAACAGTCCCATAGCTACACGCACACGTTTACACTCGTACACAAAGATAATAGACTTAGAATACTGGTATCATAACAAACAACGCGAGAGAACCGTCTATATCAAAAAGAAAAGCTGAGGTGATATTTTTATGGAATTATAATATGTGTTCGGGCAACCAACAAACCCTTATTCATTGTAAAATTAAGAAAAGAGAGATATAGTTGATTCCTTATAGTAGTACTGCTGAGTATATAATTATATTAAACTACAAAATTTTTCCGACGGAAAAAAAAAAAATCTGATCCAGGCTATTTCTCGTTCCCATAGTAAAATATGTCCAAAAAATATAAATATATTTTCATCGAAAATTTTATTTCAGTGAACTGTCATTCATAACTCTCAAATCAGACATAAACAGGACCAGAATGAAGAGTTAAAACAAACGTACTTCAAATGTGCTTATGTTCAACTAACTGACTGACTGACTAATACCATTAGACTGGAAAACGTTTTGGAGAAAAGGGATGGGAAAAATTAGAATGACGAAGTAGCATTGCAACTGCATGTTGGGTGGGTTGGAAATAATGGCAGATTTACAAGTTGGTATGTATGCCAGGGCAATGTAAACGCATCTGCTGGAGCGAATGCGTAAAGTCTCCATCTAGATCTGTATGTAGATGGCATAGAAACCAACAAATAACTGACAATTCAACATAAAGAATAAAGTATTGAAGATCTAATACTTCAGTAGGCAGATCACAACTGTTGAGCGTTTGGACTCATTTTTAGTGTTTGTTTTGCTAGTTACTCTATAGCTCTCTTTTCAACTGATGCTATAGTGAATGCTGTGTCTTTCGCATGGGCTGGCGACTTAGGTCTACCATTTCTACCGTGGACGAACAAACAAGAAATACTATTATATAAATCGTGGTCACTCCAAGACTAAGACTGGAAACAATTGACAAGTGAAAAAGCACTTGTCAAGGACAAACTTCCAAATTCAAAGCCCATACCCATAACTAATCTCTCTTACAGAAAAAAAGTTTATTATAAGCCTTTGCGCATGCAAGAAAATTACATATAATATTAAACTTTTCAATATTTTGGAAATGTGATGGAGAAGCTAACAGATACTGAATAGCAGACCCATTTAAAAACTACTATAATGATTACTGTTTTCTGTTTTAATAAATTAAATTCTGCCAGCTTGTTGAATTGTCTGTTTGTTTTGAACTTAACAAAATTTTACAAGTTGATTTGGTATCTGTAAAGCCTTTGATTCGTATGAAAGCAAGACATTCACCTTCTGTACTCGCACATAATTTCTACAACGTTATACGTATAGGACACAAGTCTTAATTGTCCCTTCTCAATACCCCTGTTTACCAAGCTTCTTTTCGTAATTCGGCTTGAGCTGATCACAGTCGCCTTGAATGTTCTTAAATGTTTGAACGAATCAGAGACTTTAAACACAGATTAGACATGAGATGAAAAGATAACGCTTTTTTTTTTTTTTTTAATCTCTTAACTGTCAATTTACTGTTATTTGTTTATTTTTTATTATTTATTTATTTTGGTATCTCATTTGAAGAGTTAACGGTTTCTTGTGATTTTTTTTTTTTAAATCAACATATCCATATCTTTATAATCCATTAATTGAAATACTAATTTGTTATTATAAACCTCAAAGTGTCATAAGAAACTGGCAGGATTTTCTAAAATGACATCAATACTCAAGATGAAGAAAAAACAGTTTATGCTGTACGCTTTCATGTGATATATAATGGACAGGTGAGCAATCTGCAATTAATGTGAATAACATGTTACTAGCATATATGTGCAAGGCTCACCGTAGCCGAGAGGTTAGGCGTCTGTTCCTCAGCGAAAAACTTACATCGCGAGTTTGAAATTCGAATCCTCCCGGGGGATGGAAATAATTAGAAGATCAGAACCTAGATTTTGTTTTAAGTCATTCAACAGTTAACTGGTTTCTTGATAGGGAAGCCTGACGTTTATCCTTCCCGTATAGGCGCGAATATATTTCGGAGATCCCATGTGTACCTTAGGCACGTTTAAGAACCTCTACACCTAAAAATCGAATAAAGAGTAGGTAGACACAACGCTGGCCGGAGAAAATTTCCAGATTTCAAATTTTCACCTACAAAAAGGTTTCTTACTAAAAGTGGGCGGACACATTAGGCCGAATCATACTATCTCAGACCTGAAAAACTAAATAGAACAAAATAAAGTAAAACATGTGCCACCTGGAAGAGAATTCTAGTTGCAATATATGATGAGGGGCCCTTTGAAGAGATTGGGTGATCAACACTTTTCGAGTTGATTAAAAGGAAAAACAAAAAGAATTATTTGTCATGGGAAGTACATAGATCTAAAATTCTATTGGAGAGAACGATAGAGCTTTGCTGATTTCAAAGATCAACTAAGTTCTATAATTCTAAATTGGTGACCTCGAACTGTGCAAAGCCACCGAGCCGTGCCAAAATAATGGGCGTCTGTTAAGTTGTTGTTGTTGTTTGTTTGTTTGTTTGTTTGTTTGTTTGCTTATTTGTTTTTTCACGGTCTGATTTCCTGAAAGGCTGTGTGATACTACACCAAGATAAACTAGAGGCAGATGTTTCAAGTCACGTTGTACTGTTAATCAAACAAACTTAACCTATGCTCAAGCACTGGAACGGATCTGTGAAGATATAACCATATCACTGAAGCTATCGTGGTGAGGACTGGATGTCATTTACGAAGGTGCTTAGGTTAACATGGGAGATGGGACACCACAAAAGTTCTGCTTTACGACAGAGTGAAGTAATTTTTGAAATTTTAACTCACTTTTCATTGTTCTTGTCCTTTCTCACTGTTACTTGCGTTGTTTCAAGGGAACACAGTGGCCAAAAGGTTAGGTCTCTGCCTCGAGATCTCAGTACGAAAATGTGTTGCGGATTCGGATCCTGCCGTGGGGTGGGAGAGATTAGAACAGGCTTTTTTTTTTTTTTTTCAGTGACTCAACAGCCTCTTATCTTTTGGAGTAAGGAAGTCCGACATCTAGTCTTCTCGGTATGGAAAATATATCTTTTGAGGAATGTTACGAACATTCAAGTATTTGAGAGTTAAAAATCGATGAAAAGTAGACGGAGACGACGCTGTCCGGGCATATTTGCGAAATTTCTATCCACGAAAAGTGTTCACCAAACTGGATGCGTAGTTAAAGCCGAGAAAATCCTACTTAATTAGCATTGAATGGTTCATAACATATTATATATGGTTCGATACATAATTTTAAAGAAGAAACGCACAAACATCAAAATACACTGTTACAATAAATGATGACATTTAGAAGGTCTCCGGGGAAAAAAATCAATCCATGTGCTTGGCAGTTTGCTTACATTGCTTTTAATTAAGAATTTTTGGAGAATATCAATAAATTATATTAAAATGTGTCACATAAATACCATTTTTCATTTTACCGTGCCCTTTGTTTCATATCCAACAATATATTTCTCCATAATTGCTCACAGTTTTTCATTGTTTATAATTTGGATTATATATACACATGTGAGCAATAACATTTTTTAAGCATTCAAGGCCTTAATCCGGCCTTAGTCTTAATGCTTTTGGCATAAATTTACATCTGTTATAATCTAGATATAGTCAAAAGTGAACGAAACGGTCAAGGGAGTGAAGGGGGGGGGGGGGGGAGAGAACAATTTTACTAGTTGAACCCAAACTCTCGATATGATAACAAAATAGCTTCAACCTCATAGCCCAGAGTTGGTGAAGGATTTTGGCACAGAGGTCGGTATGGTCGCCGGTGGGAATGAACATCGATAGCCTACACACATTTTATTTTCAGGATGGACTCGTTCTGAATCGTCACATGGTCTAAGACTTGGCCGAATATATGTTGATATAGAACTGTTCACAATGACTTAAAGTATCGGGCTTTTATATTTAAGATTCTTGGAAGGTTTCCCATGTGTGTTTGGTGTGTGTTAGCATTTAACGGTACATCAACACCATTACGGCTACATTATTGTCTGGTACGGAGGGATGCGTTTACATGTCAAAAAGTTTGATCAAACTTTATACAAAGTGTAATACAGTATAGGCCATCCACCTCTATCTATCTTTGCTCTAGCTTTCTTGATTATTATAGTTACGATAAATAACTGTACAATAATGACTTATTCTGAATTATAATTTTGCACATTTCAGTATATTCTACACAGTAAATGAAGAGACCGAATGTCTCTTATTACGTGACAACTCATGAGCACTTTATTACCGTTCATTACGAGCACTTGATCACGACCAGATTCAGAAACAATCCACTGAACTGCAAAGACAGGGTCAAACAGCTGAGGAAAACAAACAAACAAACAAGTGGCAGGGAACTATTCCGCGGCTGAGTGTGGACAGGATGCTAGAGATGTTAACGTTAATGAGAGATCGATTGTTATACACAGACAAGGATATGTTGTAAAGCCGAAAGGCAAGCGGTATATCTTTACAGCTAATATAATATAGCAAGGAGAGATGAGATGAAACCCTCAATTCCGATACGATAAGTTGCCAACTGTCAGAGAAATTGTTATTGCTCACGGATCTACTACAGATCCCATGACAGCTGTTAAGGTTTAATAATAAACCTAATTGACCACATGGGGTTTTCTGTCAACAGCCGAAACAAAGGTTACTATAACCCAGCTCTTTATTGTTGTTGTTGTATATGTCTTCCCGAAAATAATAACAACTCGGGCATCGAAAAAACAAACAAACAAACAAAACATACACTTAAGAATTAGCATGTTGTATTCAATTCTGACAGACATACTGCATTCATCTCTTTTCTTTAAAGATTCTACACATTGCGAGAAACTCTCATTTTTCCTCCTAACAATGCTGAACAACAGAAGATGATACGCGTGGAGACATGAAATTTCAGCACAATATCAGAATTATCACTTTCACATTGTAATATGTTGTGTTTATAGAAAATAATAATAATGTTTAAAATATTCTTTTAATGGCTTTAAAATTCCTATATATTCAAAGAAAACAATAAAAATAACCACACAAAGGGGGAAAAAAAAAACGAACCTACCTGTTAACCTGTTAACAAACAGCTGTCAAAAATTTTAGCAAGGAATTTACACGCTTAAAAGCGTATGTCAGCTTATAGTCAACTGAGTAACGATGCTCATTATGCATGTGCATGAGGTGTTAGTGTGGATATTTAAAAGCCGTTCTTGTACACAGCCCAAGCTGTTTAAAATCACGCTATAATTAGAACGCGTTGTTTCAGCAAAGAAAGAATGGAATTAACCCTATGATTGGCATAGATCTAGAATGTCAGGGAAACTATTGTTTGATATTATTTGAGTAACCCATTTTACAAGGAACAGCATGGAGAGACAGAAAGAGAGGAAGGCAAGAAAAACGATGGTAGGGCAATACCAGTGAATAGACCGGCTTTATATTGAGTGGCCGACGGGTTAGGTGTCTGCTCCCAGGCGAAACATTTAAGTTCCGAGCTGGAAATTTGAATCCTGAATGGGGACAGAAGAGTTAAAAGATTAGAGCATGCATTTTCTTTCAATGCCTTTACGGTCATCTGGGTAATGATGCCAGACGTATTTCCTTCTCGGATAAGGGTGAATATGTTTAAAATGCCCTGTGTGTTAGACACATTTAAAAACCCTTGGCAGTCAAAAATCGCATAGAGAGTGGAAGGTGACATGGCTGTCCCAGCAAAATTTTCAAATTCTACATTTCTAAAACAGCAAAACTTGTTCACTAAAACTGGCCCGAGATAATCTTACTTTTTCAGAACTGAAAGGCTACGTACAAAATAAATAAAGGAAATCAGCAAATGTTTATTAAGAGGGTTTGAGATTCTGGAAAAATAGAGTTTTCTGAGAAACCCATCTGTCTTCAAAAATGTTGATGTAGTTTACTGGTGGTGCGGTGATGCCCTCCGATATTGTGATATCATTGAAAGATGGATTAGTGATGTTGTGGTACTACAGGAATTATGGTGTGGATGGCAACTCCCTGAGTACTAATTCATGGCATGGGCATTAGGGGCATTAGGGTGTCCTGATATTGACCCTGATAAGATGTCAATGGTGTCTTGATACACTCATATTGGTTGTGATAAGGTGTTGGCTGTGTGTCTTGGATTTTGACTCTGTGGAGATGAGATTTCATGATTTCTTAGTGATGTGGAGAAGCTAGTGTTATTAAAGTGTGTGCAGTCGTTCAGGGAAAACTCGAATTTCTCGGCCATGAACAAAATGGGTTCGAGATTTCCGTGACGGCTTTTTTTTTTTTTTTTTTAATACAAAGGAATAGAATGCTATTGAGGAGGACATAACCATGATGATACTAATGTGGTTCAATCTAATATTAGTCTAGGAAATAGCGTCCCCTCAGTTCATCTACATGACATCGTCCATTGTCTTTTTCACAGCCCGTTACTACTCCGTCACGTCGCAGTGAGTGTGTCGTGTCCTGTAGGCTATGGTTATCCCTTGTACACAACATGTGTGGCCTAGTTCACCATTCCGCTCAATTAACACATCACCTCAATCATCTTCAATGAGGCCCAAATGTAGACCATACACTGTCTACCTCTACCACTGCTGCGCGCTTTTCCCTTATCACCAACAGCCTAGGGCGAGTAAAATCCACAAAAAAAACAGACATTTTGCCTTTCTGCGATCTGGTAGATGATTAAAATTGTTCGGAAAATATGGATTATGATACAAAGAAAACATAAGAAATTATACAGGACCGATAACGGCGTTCGATATTTCCGTGAATTCGAGATTAGTGATTCAGGTTGCGCTCCTCTGTACTTCTAATGTCAAAAGTATTGATGTTGGAGTTCGATGCTGTAATCGGCGACATAAATGAGTATTTTAGTGTTGTTAATGTGAAGAGTGAAGAAAATGGTGGCATAGCGTCACTGATATATGATCTGTAATGTAGTCCTAAGATTGGTGTTGGCCAAAACTTGATGGTGGCATGAAACTTATGATGTTGTTGTTATGAGCGTTATCATTTGTACTAATGCCAACATAGTATTGGTAATGCCGTGCTGTTGGTATTGCAATGGTACTGATGCTGTTGTACGTGGCAGAGGCGATGAGTCCATCTATGTAATTTGTAATTACTCTCAAGAATAATGAATCATATACTATCTTCAAATTCTTTCCAAGTTTTAATTTTTTTTTTTTTTTAATATATACAAAAACACTGCATTTTACTAAAAGCATCGCCACCATAACGTTAGTTCACAAATTTCTACAAAGAAAAAAACTAAAAACATACAGATAGAGATGCTGACAACTCCAGGGTACAGGAGTATTTCCAGTATAATATATGATCGTTATGGTAGAGTCGCAAGGTTTATCATTACATTCTATTACATTAAGTCGAGACTACCACGAGCCACGACCACCACCGTCCTAGATTTTCTGTCCTCTATCTCTATCCTCTAATAATACAGAGCAAGAACATACTTCCTATCCCCACTTCATCCACCATTCAACCATTTTTCCAATTATCCTAAGACACCAACCTTGACCATCTCCTCTATTGATTTAAAGACTAGATTCTAAAGACTTCAGTACCCATATTCATTTCGAACCACGGTATTAGGGAACGATAAGACACAACAAAGGTTTATACTGAAACAATCAAGAAGACAATGCCGCATATTGAAAGTCAAACTTCTAGAATAATTTTGGCCTCATCCATTTTAATTCGCTTTCTATCTTAAACATAATACATTAAATTGTCCTGCATTAATTCAGAACTCTCTTTTTTTTTTTTTTTTTAATATGATAATATAGTTAGCCGCTGAAATTTATAAATGGGCATTTTCTTGTTTATTTATACCATACTTCTAGGGGTGAAAAATATCCATAGAGTCCGGAATAAAATTCAAAATTATACATTTGAGTTAGTCTCCCCATTATAAAGTAGGCTGATATTTACTTAATTTTTCAATGCGTAATTCTATTACTTGCACTGTGAAAACGCAGAAATCCCTTAGGTTCAGTCTTTCTCGACGCTAAGAGAACTAACTCTATCAGAATTCGAGATCTGGTCCGCTATCTTTGAAAATGCATTAGCTCGCACAGCTTATTGAGAAAACAGGGGCAGAGCACTCGAACAGCCCAATAAATCAACCACTAGAATGCAAAAAGCTGACAGAGAAATAATTTATGTGTCCAAAAAAAAAAAAAAATCTAATCTAACTCAAACGCCGTTCACCTGTGGGTCTTTAAGGCTGTGGCAAGATTTTTTTTTTTTTCTTGTATATATTATTAAAGGGTGACGCAAGAAAATACATAAGATGCTAAATCTTCTCTCTACAGCAGTTTAATTTAGTAGGCATTGAGGAAAACAGATCGTGTTTTATTAGACTAAAGAAAGAAAGAAAAAAAAACTATTCGGCTTCATCACTGTAAAAGTACTTACTGAAAACAAATAATTTACTTTTCGACGCTTTCTTATGAATACTCATTTATGTCCATAGACCCTCGTAACAGCATTTGGAACCACTGGCATAGTAAAAGAAGCAGCCAATGAAGAAGAACCCATAAATAATAGTGATCTGGCTCATTTTATTATGGTTGTGATTATTTTTTAAACTCAAAGAAAAAAACACAGGGAGAAAGAAAGAAAAAAAAAACAATTGAAAATAAAGCAAAAACAGAGAGAAAAAGGAGAGAGAGAGAGAGAACAGTCAGGATGATATACAACAAAATAATGAAAAAAAAAAAAACCAAGAAGAGAAAGACAGGTGAATAAATAAAAAATACTATAACATAAGAAAGAGAGAGAGAGAGAGAGAGATGGAGAGAGAGAAAGTGAGAGAAGGAGGAGGGACAGTAAAGTAAAAAAAAAGGGGGGGGGGAACGTGAGGATAACAGATTGAAGAAGAACATAAACAGAGAAAAATATGACCCAAAATCGGGAAAGATGACAAAAGGAGATGAGTCAAACAAAGGTGTGCTTTGTGAAGTGTGTAGGTCTATAGATGATAGTACACGAAACACTGTAAGCATGGCATAACATTGTACTGCACGAACGAACACACTCCTATTATGTCATGCTAGAAACAATTATACGCGCTGTGTTATATAACTACAGTTGAGAGGCTTACACCCACGACTCAGCATTCGGTTAAGCGTTCTGTTCTTTCCCATTCCTCTTGCCAATTCTTCGGTTTGTAGTATGGGGGGGGGGGGGGGGGGGG
>JBCAUA010027693.1:0-12435 GCA_038406235.1 Peronia verruculata
TAGATAGATAGATAGATAGATAGATAGATAGATAGATAGATAGATAGATAGATAGATAGATAGATAGATAGATTTACATGATTATGTTCCTCAGTTTTAGATAATTTTACCAGACACCTATCTAATCAATTGCCAACTGGCTGTAGTACCTTGATGTGTACTTAGCACCAAAGTACTGATGATATCGTTGTTGTTGCTGTTGTTGTTGTTTACCATCGTGATAGTGTGGGTACAGTTGATCAAAATATGGAAATTTTATAATGCAGATACTTTTCAGTACATCGGAGCACCATGTAATTTGTATAGTTGGCACTTACTAATGCCCAAAGGGTCTCATAAACGATACTTATACAACTTCCTGCTTAGTCGCTTGTTTGGAACAAATTAGTTCTAAATGAATTTTGCGGTACAGAACAGAATCTGCAATAACCTCTCGTCACAGACCTATCTCCTGTTCAGCTTTAGCTGCTTCGCGACATACTCCAGCACGCAGGGAAGATATCGTAACATCAACATGAAACTCGCTATATTAATCCATTTATATTCTTTTGTTGTTGTTGTTGTTGTTGTTTTTCTCTCTCTCATTTCCTCCAGAACAACGAACAGACTCTCCACATGGCTCCTATAATGTCTTTGACTCCGAGGTGGCTCAGAACTACATGCTGTATCTTCAAGAACCTCTTCGGTTTCGAGGTAATCGAGTTATGCGGTTTGTCTTGTGCGGATCACATTAAGTGGGATAAGGAGGGAATTGCACACTGAAAAAGGAGTGTTTTTAACCAGCTGTATTACTTCCCTTTGCAGACCCAAAGAGATATGAACATGCACAGATACACAAGTAAAGAAGGGGGAAGGGGGGGGGGGGTGTATTACTTTTAGGTTCTTTGCTTTAAACTTACATCCTGAAACACTATTTATGGTGCAACAGAAATGATTTTTCTCTTCTGGTATGAAATTTATTTTACTTCATTTATATATTTATTTACTTACGTATTTATTTATTACTTACTTATGTATTTATCAATTTAATCATTCAGTCATTTATTCAATGTGATTAATCTTTCAAACGACAAAAAAAAATTGTTCAACTAACATTGCTTGTTTCTGCCAAAGCTAAAGGGGGGTAACAGAGCTGGTCAATAGCATTCCCCGTTGGACATCAGACAAGCTGAAGACAAAATGTCCTTAAGAATCAACCGGCAGCCTCTTCATGTTGACTGGCCGATGGCTCTGATTTCTAGACGTTGATGTTATTTGACAATATTAACACATTCGATTTTTTTAAGTTAAGAATTAATTCTGATGTTGCCATAATTTACGAAAAGCCTTATCTAAGCAGTGAATTTGTACTGTCAAAGGTGTTGTGACGGAACTTAAGGCAAGAGCAACATACTTAAAATCTTCAAGTTTCTTTCTCATTGTAATGAAAAATGTATTTCCTATTCTGATCTTCAAGTACTATGTGCTATTCAGTAAGTCCGGGCGGTTCGCCGAGGATATTCTGGGGATCTCTTGAGTTCTCCCGATAGATTTTCTTTTCCCAAGAAAACCGAGAACCTTCCAGAAATAAAATTTAAAAAAAAAAACTGATTTCTGACTAGAGGTAATCACAGATTACACGACTGGTGGGCTGTCTTCGCTCCTGGCAAACCTGGCTTGTAATGAAACAAATGGCTGCAGCAGCGTATAAAAACGAAAGGATGAAAAAAACACAGGAGGTGAAAAAACGAGCGTTTTGCAATCTGGTTTTTCACCTCCATCCCCCCCCCCCACCCCTCCTTTCTTCCTCCAGCACTAAAACCCTCTCCTCTCATTTACATCAGTTTATTCTGACTCGGCCTGGCTTTCGTTTAAACTGCAAAAAAAAAAAAAACGAGGATGTTTTCCCTTTATCTGAGATCCCTCCTGCTGTTTCCTGAAAATAAAAAAAGATATACATCAAAGATTGCGCGTCTTTGATCTTTTGTCTGAAGTCTGACGAGGAAAGCTGGCCTTTGTGGAGGTAACACGTGTGCGCGGCGGTGGCTAATGATGGCACGAAAGTGTGTGCGTTGGTGAGCAGAGCGGAAGGCAGGCGGTGGATAGAAATAGTGAGAAATATATTATAATAAAGTGCTCAAAAAAATACAATCAAAAAGGAAACTTTTGTCCGGGGAAATGATGTTTCGAAAAATGTATGATTTGGGTTTTGCAATCTTGTCTTCTAGCCACTGCGCCATTCTATGGAGATTGTCTGGGAGATCTATGAACAAAATGCAGTTGTACGAGACGATATATTATTGGGCTATCTGTTCAGAAATGGGCAAAAGAAGGCGCTATGTCTTCTAGGCAGTCAGAGGTCGTAAGTTGCTGGATTTCAACAGTAGAACTCGAGGGTTGAACATGATGAAGATGGTCAGATTATGGATGTTTTTTATCTGCAGGAGTTGAAAGAACACTCATCTCTGGATAAGAAAATGGAACTTTTATGCTTAGTTTATAAGTTTATCAGGATGTTGTGAGATGAATAATCTACATAGGTTTTCGTGCTAAACTGTTAGGCTTATTATCATGATCACTATTATATATATATTTATTTACATATTTATTTATTATTTATCTAATTTCCCGATGTCCTCCTAATGTTAGCCATTACGAAAAGGTCACTCCTAGGATGTTCAGATTGTAATATTTCTGGCTGTAGTCATGCTGTATCTATTTATTTATTTATTTATTTATTGGGCACATGAAAGTATCTCTATTAACTCTTGTCCTATGTCCATTTCTCTTGTCCCACGGTCCAATCTTTATTTCTCTCTCCTATCTCTATTTCTCTTGTCCTATCATTTTATATATCTTCCTAATTCCATTAATCCTGACCTATCTTCATAGCTACCTCCCTATCTCTATTTCTTTTGTCCTATTTCCATAGCTAATATCCTATCTCCATTTCTCCTGTCCTGTCTTCATTTCTACCACTCTGTCTTCAATGTGGTGAATCCCATATCATAAGACATTGCTTTAGGCAGATCTTTTGCTTCGAAATTAATTCTTACCGCCCCACAGATTATAATACCTATAATCTAATAACAAATAACACCCGATGGCTGCCTGGACATTGACGTCCTCATTTTGTTCTTGTTAAGCTAAACAGTGGACCGATAGGACGTCCTCTCCTATTTCTGTAGTGTCCTACCTGGCTGAATCTACCGATGTTTGATGAGTATGTTCCATTGCAATAACTACAGGTGATTGTTTATTTGTTTGTTTGTTCTGGTGTTGAACGGCATATCACCGCTATATTGTGCCAAACGTGATAAGATTTACCATGTATGGTTTACAAGTCAAGAAGACGAAAGGAAAGAGAGCGGGACAGAAGACAGGTGCAAGGAGAGAGAGAAGAGATGTCAACCCTGGAACGTCGTCGATGGCATTTGATGGGGACATCCCACCAGTGGCGGGCTTTCACCGCCTGTAGGTGGGAGCAAATACCTACTTATATACACCGGGCCCTCGTGGCGGAATCAACAGGTTGGGGAGGGGGGACGGGGTGAGACAGTAATGTTACATTGGTCTGAGTTTTCAAATATAATAATAGCTTTCTACGTCGTCTGTTTTGATCATTTGTGGCTTTTAGATCTACAGACACATTCACACACACACACACACACGCACACACACACATTCTCACCCGTACACATCACATCTATAAACACACATACACATCCTTACCAATACACATACTCATACACACAATCATTCACACACACACACACACATACACACACACACATGTCAAAAAGGCATACGAGAGAGAGAAGGAGAGAGAGACAAGCAATGAGATAGACAGCCAGACAGAAAAGGGACAGACAGGCAGAGAAACAAAGATAGACAGACAGAGAAACACAGACAGACAGACAGACAGACAGACAGACAGACAGGCAGACAGAACAGACAAAATGTCAGTCACACGGACGACAGAGAAACTGAGAGACAGCCAGACAGACAGAAGATAAGAGACAGTCAGGCAGACAGACAGATCGACAGACACACCGTCAGTCACACCGACGACAGAGAAACAGACACACAAACAGACAGATAGACAGACAGACAGACAGACAGAGGAACAAACAATGAGAAAGATCAGTGCTGTTTTTTCCCTTTCCTCAACACAATACCTCACAAACACATTCTCATCTTCATCCCTTTGAAGTCGGTGTTCCTTTGTTGTTTTGTTTATACATTGTTTTTGCGTTGTTTACCCCACACACAGACTGCGTCATTGCCTCGCTCTCTACCTTGATAGGTCCGTAAACAGCAATTAAACAGATCATCACTGGATGGAACGATCGAGAAAATCTATTTCTTCACTCAGGTAAGCAGGTATGCCAGTGTATTGCCTGTAGCCCGCACTAATACTGGTTGAGTAATGGGAGATCATTGTCCGATTACTGTCAGTCCTATTACTTCCCTTTACCAGTCAAAAGAGGGCTTGAGCAAGCAGTGTAAAGTGGAAAAAAAATATTTTTGCATCCCTTGCTTGAAACATACGCTACCAAAAATTCCAGAAAAAATTTGATGTAAATAGAATGTTTTCTTCCTATTGTTGTAATTTTATGAAATCTTTTGGCGACCAGTCTCTCAAATGACAAGAAGTAAGAAGATTTTTTCCTCTTTACACTGCTTACTAAATCCTCTTTTGACTGGCAAGGGCAAGTAATAGGGCTGGTCAAAATGATCTCCCCTTACACAAGTCTCTCTTTTGGGAGGTGTAGATAATCTGTGAAATGTTCTCCCATTGTCACGGCAAATTGGTTAATCAAGACTATTATAGCACCGCTTATCAGTCAAGTGTGGACACGACTTAAACTGCGTATTTGCAATAAAACAATGTCGAAGGACATTAATTTTACTGACTTGGAATATTAATGTATAAGTCCTTTGTCATTGGACCTACTAAGTTCCCTTCGCCATGAGTTGTTTCCATTTGCGAAATTGGCCAATTTCATGATCATTGTGATTATTTATACTAATCATCAACGTAGGTCCTGTCAAAGATAATGAGTCATCACCTTCATGTCCATGTCATGTCCATGCCCTGAAATGACATAATATTGATGTTCAGTATTATATATCATAATGTTTGTGGTCGATTGTAATAATATGTCTAAAGCATAATTAGTACAGATGTCAGTGTCACCATGTCCGAATCTGTCAGTGCAATAAATCGAGTTAACCGGTCCGCAATGAGTTTGTGTGGGATCACTGTATGACTGGTGAATGCTCGATGAGTGACAACGTATGAGACAGAACAATTTTCAATATGATTCCCACTATTTATGATGCAAACGCGATGCCCTTTGCGAGATTCCTATACACCAGGTCCATTAACTCCGCAAAAATAAAGTGATATCCAGTCATACCTCCTATGTGTCCAAACTTTTTGGACATCATCTATAAAAACACTGCACTCTATGTAAGATCAGATAGTTAAGTAAATGTAAATCATTAATCGTATACATCCCGGAGAGGCAAATAATTGACAGTGGAACCTATCTGACTTAATTACTAGCACAGTCATTCGATACAAACAGTAGATAAACCAAACAAATATCACATAGGTAGAAAAGGATCGGTGGATAGGTGATATACAAGCCTATGTAGTGTAATCACTGATGGTATTCCCCTCTAGAACAATGCATTAGTTCAAATGATAGGCCGGGGCATAATGGGATAGGTCGATATATGATGATAAAGCCTATCTGACATAATGACAGACAGTGTTGTCGGATACAGTCGGTGCTGCAACGTATGAGACAGGCTAGGGAAAATAAGGGTGTGTGTGTGTGCATGTGTGAATGTGTGTGAGTATGAGTGTGTATGTGTGTGTATATGTGTCTCTGTGTGTGCATGTGTGTGACCCCGAAGCCTATATGATGTGACGGAAATCACAAATAGTGCGTTAAGGGGATAGCTAAGGACATAGTGGGGATACTGATATAATATAACAATAAAAGTTATCCGACCGACAATGCCACTCGATGCAATCAGTATAGAACTCACCCAGATATTCAATAAATACTCATAGCTAAAACGTGCTTTCATTATTGGCCGCCATGTTACATTTACTGAACATACAGGAAAAGAAACCTTGATGTCATGCACTGAAAACTGTGACGTCATGCATGGAACCTGTGACGTCATACACTGAAAGCTGTGACGTCATGCACTGAAAACTGTGACGTCATGTATGGAACCTATGACGTCATACACTGAAAGCTGTGACGTCATACACTGAAAGCCGTGACGTCATGCACTGAAAGCCGTGACGTCATACACTGAAAGCTGTGACGTCATACACTGAAAGCCGTGACCAGTGGGTGGAAAATCGTGGAGAGTGCAGTTTGCAGTGTCAGTATGAGATATGATCACGTGGGATTAAGTATTTGTGGCTTATATCGAACTAAAAACTCATTCAGTATGGCAGCTGAAAGAAGATTTGTGATGTCATCGGATATGATAGGTGCCAGTGTGGCACTCATACTCTGCAATAGTAAATGCTTTAGGACACATGATACAGTATGTAACAAAAGAATCTCAGCCTTCACGTGATTCTGCAACTCAAAAACTCAGTTTGTTACATAAACATGTGTTTAATGATATCACAGGAGCAGATAGATAAAGTGCTAAACAATTTAAATCCTTAGCTAAGAATGTTAACTATTTGATCAGGAAAGATAGTAAGGATAGTAAGAAGAAAAATGAAGAGTAAAAGGTATGAAAAATGACGTAGTTCGTTTGTTGGACGAAAAGAATGTAGGCTAGAGTGGAGATATGATTTAAAAAAAAAAAAAACTTAGATAATGCAAAAATAATCTATGATGATAAGAACTGCAAGATGAGAAAGTAAATCACATCTAGGAATGTTCATTTAGACAATGAGGCCAAAAACTGTTGATAAACGTGTTCTTTATAACCTCACGGAATGTGTGCTTAAAAATAGAAGGATAAGAAAGTGCATTATGCAAAAGCTCATCTGACAGATTCGAGAATATTTCGCTAGTGAGTAAGTGTGAGAGAGAGAAGCAACAACAACAACATTGATATCTCTAGCTCTGGGAATACCGCCGGGTTTTGCTTCAAATATCCATTTGGGTTGTCGATGTCGTTGCCGTTGGGCCCGGGATCTGAAGTCCCGGGTTCGAATCCTGACAGGTCCGGACATTTTGTCCTTGGGAAAGACAATTTACACACATTTCCTGACTCCACCCAGGTTTGAAAGGGTACCCGACTTTAGACAGCAAACGATATTGTTAGATTGATAAGGCTTTGAGCGCCTAACAGGCAGCCGACGTATGCTGCCCAGAAAGCTGGGAACGTTTATGAACGTCCTCTTTGGGTCTATCGGGGTTATAATAGATTGTAAAGCGCGTAGAGCCTGTACTGTACGGGGATAAGTGCTGTATAAAAACTCCTTCTTCTTCTTATTATTATTATTATTTACTGCCTAATTCGATTCGATATTTCATACACGTTCCTTCCACTTCAGAATGGCTATCTCCACTATCTATGTGATCAGAATAGATGGTACAGGAATATATTGCTGGGATAGACTAGAGAACGTTAGAGAATAAAACAAAAGGATCACCTGTTGTTTTTGGAGTTTCCCAATGCTCTGGTTATATCGGGTGTGGCAGCCATTTTGATGGGCTAAATATAGACACAGGATCCGCGATGTCTTTAGCTCACAGTTATGATAATTCAAGCAATCGCGAGATCCATACACTGGTCTGACTTTGCGAGTGGTATTTGCGTCAAGTTATGTTCCCATCCGACAGGCAGGCTAGTCGAGAGTAATACTTGCATCAAATATGGCGGCTGAACAGTACACGATTTGTGACGTCACTGTCAAAATCAGAGTCGAGCGTTGTTGGGTGTCTGTGTGCCAGAAAATACAAAGTTAATTAATTTCCACCTCCTAAACTCCCCCCGCCCTCTTCCCTCGCCTCGCCCATACCATCTGTGCTCTAGGGTATCGTTTTGCCACAAACATATCGAATCCTACGTTGTTTAACATCAACTTCCGGGACAAGACATACCTATAACGTCAAGACAATTTTTCTGCAAACATTCTCTTATGTATTCGATGGTGATACGCCCATTCAAGAGAATTTAAAATACATGATTGCCTCTGGTGCAGACGGTCTCCATATTAATGTAAACTTCAGAGTGGTTAGGATATTCTAGCCCCCTGGGCCACGATGATTTCTCCGACAGTATTCGGGAAATAGTAATCGCTCTGACTGAGTTGCGAATATATGTGCAGAAAGGTTTGCAGAACGAATCCTACAAACGATCTAACACTGGGAGAGTTAAACAAGCACATTCATTCCTGCGGTAGAAACAAAAAACAAAGACACCTATCGCCAGGTATTCCCTCAAACCGTCCTATACTGTATAACATAGGAGACAATCTTACCGTTAAGCAGAGAGATTCGTACAAACAGACAAACATAAGGATGAACATACAAGACAGGGAGATAATGATCCTAGAGGTAACACGTGCAGATAACTGGATTATGTTGCATCAAACGGAAAGAAAGAAAGACAACGAAACAGGATCAGCAAACAAACACGTTTCAAAGGAACAGGAGAAAAAAAGAAAGAAAGAAAGAAAGAAAGACAAATTGGAACGAAATATTGCAAATAAGATGGATGGGAGGAAAACAGCTCTGGAGCAAAACATGAATACATCAAAGACATGAACGAAAAAAAAAATAGCGAATAGACAAACAGAAATATAGCGAAAGATCAAAGGGAAGCGATCTGCCAGCAAAAAGCATCAGCATATTTCTTTTAGACGTGATTATGCGACATTACGTTTAAACGGTTCCCGTAAGACTAGCAGCCAAGCGACTTAGTGCTAACAAATTTCCTTATTGCTTTTCTTCTCAGGTTGTAGTCTTGTAAACTTTACCTCCTCTATCTTATCTTCATCATCCTCTTCAGCATCTCTGCTCTTCTTTCCCTCCATCCTCATTCATTCTTTCCTCCCTCCATCTCTCCATCCATGCGAGTATTCGGCAGCTCCCATCTGACGTCTTGTCGTTCCCAGTTTGTATTCAGTAAACGTTGCTTCCTCTTTATTTTCCTCCTCCCTAAAACCACCTCTCTTCTTCCTTCTCTCTCTCCTTCCTCCTTAATTCTTCCATCCTTGTATAATTCCATCCATGCAAATGTTAGACTGCTTCCATTTGGCGTTTTATCGTTCTACTGAAAATGTTGAAAGAGGGGGAAACGCATAAAACAAAAACAAAAGAAAAAAAAAAGCAAGAGGCGGCTTAAAACGAGAGAATGAGAGGCGATGTAAAGATATTGCCGTATGGAACATCGGCACCGCCCCCTTTGATGTTCATCTCCTGGCACCAGCCGCCCGGCCGCTTCCATCATCCCGCGGCAACTTCAAAGGCAGGAAACTCTTTGATCGCTAATTAAATGACCCGGCATAAGAGGGAACTGGTAGCTGGAGCAGCCGTTTGCTCTCCCCCCCCCCCCCCCGCCATAGTTCCTCCCCTCTTGAAACCCTTCATCTTATGGTTTAGCTGTTTAGAGAAAAGGAAAGAGGATGGGTGGGTGGAAATTGGAAGAAATAGAAGTTGAAAACGTGTATATCTTTTGGACGAACATAAGACGGGTGTCGAAGAGGAAAGAGAAGGGGTGGGGGTGGGGGATTAAAGAGAAGAATGAGAGAAAACTGGGGAAAAAAAGAGGGAGAGGGAAGCGTGTCTATAAGAGGAGGGAGGAGGAGGGGGGATGATATATGTATATAATACATGTGCGAAGCAGTGGGGCATCCAAAAGACTGCGGAGTTCTGAAGGAAGCAGAAGGAGGGATAAGACGAAAAGGGGGAGGGGAAGCAGGGAGGGGGGTGAGAAAAAAAAAAAAGACAGCAATACATAACAAACAGAAGATCAAAGCGAAATACGAAAGAACAGCACAGGGGTAGGGGGTGAGATGTGGGGAGGTAGGACGCTCTAAGGGAGCGGGTTAGTGAGTGGCGAAATCGTGTGAGGGGTAGGGGTAGCGGGAGGTATGGGAATGTTTTTGAAGATATATCTAAGATGTTCTTCAAGAGAACTACGAAAAGCACATAAGTTGTGTGTGGAGGCGATCTAGAGAAAGCTTCGGGTTTGTTTCTTTGCCAGTTGAAAGCTGGAATCTCATCTCCATCACGGCAGATTTTGCATTCTGAAAGCTTCTGTTCTAAAGTTTGTCCGTCATTTTTCTCCAGATTGTTCGCTCTTTCGGCCAAAATCGCCCACTGTGATCTGATGTCTGCGCGAATTGGAGTCTTCCTCACACGTGGTAGCTGAGCTAAAATTCTTTCAGTTTTATTTATCTGTGTGTGTGTGCGCGCGTGTGTGTGTGTGTGCGCTGTGTTCAAATATTCCTGATGTTGGATACATTACCAGAGATGGCCACCGACATGGAAACACACCAGATTTGGCCTGTGTTACAAACTGGCCGGTCAGAATTCACACCGGAAGGGCCAGGTAAGGGCAACTTAAATATGTTTATATTTTCTCCCTCTCGTCTCGCTTTCTCTCTGCCCTCCCCCTCACCCCTCCCCCCCCCTTTTTTTTTTCATTTAAAGCCGCACAGTATACAGCCTTATCTTGATCAGTTTCTTTTTGTGAATTTGCTTGGGTCTTTTCACTTTTCAAAGGTATCTTGATGTTTAGTCTATCATTACTTAGACTTGTATATTATGTACTATAATAAACTCCTTAAAGACACACACTTTCATTCTATCTTTATTTTTTTTTCATCATCTTCTTCTTTCCAAATCCCATCTTTGTCGATCATAAACACATTTGGTTTACAACATTTCTAGACTTTCGGTGTTAAAGTTTTATCTTTCTTATTTCTATACCTGATCTCATTAGGCTAAAATTCATGTTCGTCTCTATTTCCGGGCAAACTTTTGAGGAAAACTACTTTCTGTTATTCTATTGGCTGTAGGAAGATTGTAATGTGGGCTGGATAGCCTAGCTTGTGTCGTGCATATCCGAATTGATCCACGTTGATCCCATAAAAGACTTCAGAATGTGACGTCACACATCACGTTTTTCGGACCAAGCAGATAACGGTCATGTAAAAATGCAGAGGGGGATTGAGCAAGTATAGTACGTGATAAAAGTCATAAACTATAAAACTATTAGCATTAGTAAACTCCCTAAAGAGTTGTTATAAAAACATCTTATGGAACCAGCACATACTTGGCCTTTTGTCTATATCATCAAGAGGTTGGTCTAGAAAGGCGACACAAACATTCTGTCGGAGTGTCGGTATAGTTCTGTTTTCTGAATAATCTACTTTGGTCGTATTGTTTCTTTCTGTTCAGCTTACCTACATTATTTAGCTTCATAATCTATACCTGATACGCTGCTATAGATCTGTAAGCTAACCCATACCTGCTGTTTACGTCAGCATCATGTTCAATATTTGACTGAGAAACGATGAGGTCTTTGCAATATCTGATCTTTTACTGTATTGATATAATATTATGTCATGCTTATTATGGTGTTATGTAGATCTATTTTGTACGCGTGTCTCTATGGGATATATTAACCATAGGGACAGCTGGTTGACAGATTAAGATCACCTTCCACCCACTTTCGAAATACTGCTGTTGACTATGAGGCGTAGATTCTCAATTCAACCGTACACATATTAAACTCAAATGACGTAGATCTAAATCTTGGTCCCAGACTGATATCTGGAAATTACTGTTGACAGGGTTCCTTTAGTCGGCGACACAGCCATAGGCATAGTATATAATATACACCCTTTGCTTTAGCAACAGAACATGACTCTGTGTGAGAAAGTTAACTTTTGTGTGGCCCTCTTAGCAAAATGAAGGCAAATATACCACATGCGATCTAAAAATAGGTATCAGGACACCTGGGACAGGTTGTTACACCCCACTCCCCCTCCTGCTCCCCCCAAGCACCCATGGTCATTTCCGTTCGACCTTGAACTTTTGCCATCTTCATCACTGGCCTTTAAAGATATCATAGAACACAATGGGCTGTTTGCGTGTAAAATTGTGGAACGTGAATTTATTGGAAGAGAGACAAGGTGTTTGGAGTGTGTATAATGTCTGTCTGTCTGTCTATGTGTTTGTCTCTATGCCTATATGTTTGTCTGCCTGTCTTTGTGTGTGTGTGTCTGTATGTCTATCTGTCTATACATCTACTTGTGACTCTCTGTCTGTCTGTCTAATGGCTATCTGTCTCTTTATATGCCTGTCTGTCTGTCTGTCTGTGTGTCTGTCGTTCATTTCCATCTCACTGTCTCTAGGTTTGTATGTATGTGTGTATGTATGTATGTATGTATGTATGTATGTATGTATGTATGTATGTGTGTGTATGTATGTATGTATGTATGTATGT
>JBCAUA010027704.1:0-12434 GCA_038406235.1 Peronia verruculata
CCTCCGTTCCATAGAAATTCTTGCAAAAATAAGATGTTCTTCGCTCCGAAACTAACGTTTTGCTATTAGCCATCATAAAGCGTAAGTGAGTGCAGCGCAACATTTGCCCCTCTTCTAAAAATAGATACACGAAATTTCCGGGCGATGGGCTTAACCAAGACTCTACTATTGATGCTCTCTGTTTGCCTTCTGTTTTCTACATCTATTGCCATTGTATTTCATTTTCAACTGCACATCACATCCCACAGACTAGATCTAGATTTAGATCTATTGATTTAAATGTATTTACTAATTTACTCTTCATTTGCATTACTTATATTTGCCTTAAAATATGCAAAATGATTGCAGGAAATGGCCTGATTCAGCTTTTTGATACCCGAAAATTCGTTTTCGGCTGGGGGTTGCCCCCAGGACCCCCACCAGGACTCTGTCCCTGGACCCTGCCAGGGTCACAATTATACAAAAATTGAGTCACTGCGGGGAAAGTCGAGATATATGTAATTATCTAACTGATTAGAGGCAGAAATGTGGGTTTCTATACATTCAAACACCCATTTCACTCACACTAACAATCATAGAGACACCGGGATTTCCATCGTTCTAAAGAGCTTAAACTAAACTTTGAAATGAATTCTTTAAACCTGGATGGGGAAGAATTAGAACCAGACTTATAAGGCTTTAAAGTTCGTCAATTTATGAGTCATAGGAAGAATTCGCCTGTACACTGGTGTTCTGCTTGTTGATTTTTGGGGGTTTTGTAACGCCGTGAAATGGTAGCAAGATCTAGCACTGTTACTGTTAGATATTGTCCTAGACTGAGAGTGCATGTTAGGCATTTATGTTTTAAATAGACTTGGTATTTTTAAATAAAATGTCTTTTATGCTCAGCTGTACTATTAAAGGAATAATCAGGGAAATGGGCTGTCTCTCACCCACGACTGAAATAATTAAGACAATCAGTCTTTCCCTTTTGTTATCAGTTTCATCTTCATTTCTCTATCTTGTCTGTCTTTGTTCAGCTACTCTGGTGCAGATATTGGTGTTGTTGTGAGAGATGCACTCATGATGCCTGTCAGGAAGGTGCAGACAGCTACTCATTTCAGAAGAGTAAGTTGTTACAAGCTGAAATGCAGCATATTTTATGTATGACAGGTGATCAAGAAACCTTTATGTGGGCCAAAATTTCTGAAGTCCCATTATCTCCAAAGTTTTCTTCTCGCTCACTGCTAGAAGAGCTCCTTAAAAATTGAAGTGAAAAATGTTTTCATCAATAATTCAAGCAAGGAATAGCTTTTCACTCTTTTAATACATGTATGCTCTAAAACAGTTAATATGTTATTTGCTGGCAGAGGGAAACATTTTGTATTGTTTGCTGTTTCACAATAGCAGAAAAAGTGATGTGAAACATGGGGCAACGATAAATTGGCTCTCTTACATTTTGACATGTTTAGTTTCGATGATTTCATTATTTCTAGGCCTGATCTAGATTTGCATGTAGTCTTTCAAGAGTCATATTGATAGATCTTATACTGTTTCACTAAGAAACAGATGCATACCTATCAACATCTCAATACTGCCTCTCAAGAAACATTGGCAAGTGCAACAAGTTCATCTGACTGAATGCCTGAAAGTGTGTATTGTGAAATGGTTTGAAGAGACAAAGGCTGATCCATCTTCATATACGCTCATTTCAGGCTATATGAAACTGCGTCATAGCTTTGTACATACATGTAATTGTCACATCTTCATACTATAGGTCATGTAGTTGATTGGAGCTATGAGGGGCATGTGAGTGGGAGAAAAGGATGTATCTATCTTCTTTTTTTTTTTTTTTTTTTGTGAATCATTACCACATTTAGAGGCACAATCCCTAGGCACATATGCTGTGTAATAATTTTGACAACTAACTAGATTCAGTTGTGCCGCTCTTGTTGTGTCATGCAGCAGGGCAATGTGAACACATGTTTATCAGCAATTTCTTTGTCTGAAGAAATTGATACTTTGGCTTGATCTTGGTTGCAGTCTTAATGTGAACAAAGAGTGATTAGTGAAGCAAAAGCTTTTTCAGTGAGAGTAGACTTCATATCCATGCGTTTGTATTAAGAGTGATAAATTGCATGGCAACATGACTGTTTGACAGAGTATTTCACAATAGCGCGATTTGTTTTAATCACTTGTGAGCGTAAATTTATATTTAATTTAAAACTGGAGCATATGACTTAAATCATTACACATTTAATTTGGTTTCTGTGTGATCATTATTGCATCAGTCATTTTCACCCCAATTTGACTTTATCTATGGCTGATGTAAGGAAATTCTCATCATCGGTTTCAAGTATCTCTTTTAAATGTTTTTAGACAATAATTATGCTGACACAGTAATTTATATATAAGTGCATTTAAGAAATAATTGTCTCATTTTGTCCTTTCATGTTTTGATAGTGCAATGTGTATGTTAATCTTAATCTTAATGAAGGAATCATCTGTCATTGTACTCGTCAGGTCCGTGGTGCCTCACGAGATAACCCCAATATCATTGTGGAAGATCTCTTAACCCCTTGCTCTCCTGGTGCACCTGGTGCAATGGAGATGAGCTGGATGGATGTACCGGGTGAAAAACTGCTGGAACCCATTGTTTCCATGGTATGAAATAAACAATCTTAGTTGCACCACCTACACTATGATGTAATGGGACTAAATGTGTGCATGTGAGAAGATTGTGACGGAAGGGGATGGAGATGATCATCTAACATTTAATTTAAATAGTCTCGTACATTAGATTTTTGCTGTTTCATTCAGTTACATTTGTTAAAATCTGTGTCTGTGCGTCCACACAAGTGCATGTGAGTGTTAGAAGAATGGGATAAATTTTTTAATTTTATCTTGTGTATTTTTTAAAATGTTTTATGCATTGGGAGTACAACAGGCTGATAATTATTGTGATAATAACTCTTATCTATGTTATAAAATTGCAAGAAAACCCACAATAGACTTATGAACTCAAAAACTACTCAAGAGATCCATTTGAAATTTGCCACACAACCTTGTTGCATGTGGATCTGTGTTTCTATAGTTATAAACTGGAAAAGCTTATTATCTTTGACATCATTCTAGAGAAATGCGATAACAACTGAATTATAAATTTTCGAGGGTGCTTGATCCAAATCGTACGTTCGATAGTATGACATGTTTGAAACACGTCTCTGAAAAACAATCAGTTTAATCAACCAGAATGTCATCATTGAGGTGTGCACGCTTTACTAAACACTTCAAGTCCCAGGGCTGTTTAAAAAATCTTCCACGGAGCCGTATTTTCTCTTCTAGTGTTCTACATAATTTTGAAGAGTCTCACACACAGTCAGTGCAGTGGTACATATTCAGACCTGCCTGCCTTCCCGTGTGAAGCGGGATCATCCTGTATTTTGACTCAGTATCCTGCCTTCCCTCACTGTGAATATAATTTGCCACATTCGGACGAATTCGGATATTTTGACTAGTTTTTCCACATTTTATGCTTTGGCGTGATTCTGAGAGCCACCAGAGTATGGTTTTCACTCACAGTCCAGCAAAAAACTGCATTCTCCTGTTTGTTGCTACGTGCAGTGGTCCTGCCTGCTGCTGTTGCCAGGGCCTGTGTCTGAAGGCCAACAGTACATGATGTAGCCTAGTTTGGACATGTAGTGTTATGTGTTACACCCCGCGCGTCCCGTCCTCATGCTAAGTGGTCGTTCATGTGCACCCGTCATTCATGATCCAATCATCACTTGGCCCACAGTCGCTTGTGTACTTCCTTTTGAACCTAAATCTTTATTTAACCATGGTGTCCCATCTCGCACTTTCAGTCTGCTTGTTTACTGACCACAATATATATAAATGATGTAGATTCACCCTGGGATCTTTCACTCAAATGTCTGGTTGAATATCGATGACCTTATGAATACATGTCTTTATGTATACATGTCAGTGGTTGCATGCCTTCTCCCTCAGAAATGAAAGAGGAAGGCACAAAAGAATAGAATAGAAATTTGTGCAGTGAATTTTCTAAACTTTTGTGAATAGTGCACAATGCACTAAACGTATACTTGAATTACAGAAAAACTGTTAACTATGTTATAGATCTGCAAATAATGTAAGATATGCAGATTTGATTTATTGTGTAATAGTTATATTGAATGAAACCTTAAGTTCACATGCAGTTGTTCTATTGGTCTGTTTTGTAATACATAGTAATTCTAATTAGGAATTATGGGTCGGTAAATTTTGCTTGTTTTCCCTGATTTTCCTTCCTTTTTGAGTCGGATATCCCTCCTTCACTGTTGTGATGGTAGGCAGGTCTGCATATATTGATAATAAGATCAAGTTTAATATCATGATATTGGTCTTGTTATGTTCTGATAATTTCAAAGCAGTTTGGGATAAATACATTCTGAAAGGCATCATCATGAGGATTCATTGTGAGGAGGAAATAAAAATAATTTCATCTAAAAACATGATTACAGCATCATTTCATTCATGGAAGTGTATAGATGTTCTCAAGAAAGCTTGGTTTAGAATATTAGTTCACAAGTACATGTCTATTCGCTCACATTTTCATGTTTTATTGTTCTTATTACTCAATTTAATGTACATTTCTTTTTGTCAATGTTTCTTATTCAGTCGGACATGCTGATGGCGATCAGTAACTCAAAGCCTACTGTGAATGATGATGACCTGAAGAAGCTTCAGGAGTTCACACAAGACTTTGGCGTGGAAGGCTGATGATGTTTTCTGATATTGTCAAAATTATGCGTATGTGATGAACAACTATCAAACTTGTCACAGGAACAAGAGGATCCCTACTATTTGAAACTCTGTTGTTATGAATTTTGGAATATGGAAACTATGTTTGTAGTTTGGGGGAATGAGGTCTACAATACAGAGATAGGACAACCAAAATATGACAATAATTTAAAACATGTTTTTTTTTCTTCTTAAAACATAATTATGTCTCCTGCCCTGTAAGGAAAAAGGAAAGGAAAACAAATGTGGGGTCTTGTCACGCACTCAGCTCTGCTTTTGTTAAGTGCACAGGGCGTCCAGCTTGCTAAGAAAAAGAGACAGGCAGTAATGGAACTGAGGAACTGTGGCACTTTTCTTATCTCCAGATTGTTCTCTTTACATTGAGGATCCACAAACACCTTTAGTGTACAGTTGTCAAGATGTGAAAATTCTGTTGGTCTTTTCTTATGGTTTGACTGTTTATTAATCATGGACAGTGAAACAAAAATAATAAACTGTGTGATGCCAAGGTGGAGAGAATGGATATGCGTGATGATGATGTGGAATGTTTATCTTTTTTTTTTTTTTTTTAAACTCTTTTTGAAATCATGTCACATTTAGAATTGCCTGCAGTTTAATCATACATTTATTATTATGCTGTTACTCTTTTATTTCAACCGGGTATCATTCGCATTGTCTTATATTTAACTATAGAAAGCTGATTTTTTTGACATGATGAATGATCGTTTTTCCTAACTTAATTTTTATGTGTGAAATGATTGAACTGTTTGTACATTTAAGTAACTTGTACTATTTCATTACTGATTCTGAAGCTGTTCCCCAGTTTTGTCTAAACATTAAAGTGTGAAGTCACAGCTCCATTGAAATAGGCCTACTATTTAAGTCATTTCCTTGAGATGCATTTTGTTTGCTTTAATTTTTGCTAGCAGTCTGCAGATTGTGCATCATACAATGTTATTGATTCCCCATGCACTTAGTGTTGCAATATTTTTTCCTCTAGATGACTAGAGTCATTGTTTCATATGTATGTAAAATCTTTGTCATCACTGTTGTTTATGTGTACCTTCAGCCTTCAAAAACATCCATAAATAGGCAAAGAATCTTCAACGGAACATCTATAGAAAACAATAATACAAATTTTGTTTTATGTGCAAAATTTTCCCACCTGGTTCATACACCTATGAATGTAATCTCAGTTAGTTCACAGACATTACAAAGTTCGCAATTTTTCACTCACCTTAATCGCCACAGCAGCTGCAACTTGGATGTTGTTTCAAAGACTGTTGTTCGTTGGCATCTCCGACAGCTGCAGCAGTAAATGGCGCCAAAAGGGTCATTCTTCTTAATTGTTCTGATCTACACTAACTTTACTGACTTTGTGAATTCTCATTCTGTTTTAGTCAATGTTTCAAATACTAAAATTTCCAATACTCTGAATGTCAGAAGCTACAAAGTGCAGAGATACAAAAAGAATAAAGATTGGCTTTATATACATTGTTTAGAAACTTGGCTTCTCGAATCTAATTTCCTTTGGCCACAAGATCCTTGTAAAATTTAAAAGAGGAAATTTATACTTAATGATGACATTTTTCTGGACAGTGAAAATTGTTTCAGTTGTTGTACTGACAGTTCTATGAGTTAATTGTGATCTGTCTCTAGAAGATTTCATAATGAATCCAAGGACTTGATCTCAAGAGATTTAAAAGAAATGTGAAAGAAAAGAGAAATACAGATCTTAAAAGTAAATAAAGGGGGCAATACAAAATAATGAACTATGCACATTTTCATTTAACTATATGAATAGATTTTATGTAGAGCAAGGTTTGGCTCCACATGTCAGCCTCGTCATATAAATTTTGATCTTTTCAGATATGTAGATAACAGTTGTTATACAGTTCAGTCTTGTTTGGCTACTATACTGCAGTTACAGTCGAGTCCACTTAAATCGAATTTGGGGGGACCAACCTAATGGGTTCAATTTATGAGAGTTCATCTTCCATTTTTTTTTTTTTTTTGGGCCCCCTTAAAACAAGCGAAACAACTCTCGAATGACCTTGGGGGGGTGGGGGTGAAGAGGCGGCTGCTGCTTTTTCCATATGTTCCCAATTTTTTTAAATGCATTTGTTTTTTTCTTTACCGGTATATGTCATAGAATATTTTTCTATAAATTTTTGAAATATGTATATAGACTGAAATAAATTTTTTGCAATTTTCTACCAAATATCCAATTTTCCTCCAGAAACGGAAAAGAAATTCAGAAAAGCGATGCATTTTATCAAAACACATGCTATGGAGAATATATATTCCAAATTCGAAGGCTGTTAGTTGAGGAATAAAAAAGCCCTAGGGAAAAAAGTAAAGGAATCATACATATATCGAGAAAATCGCAATTGAATTTACATAATCTCTCTATAAAGTCATTTAGTGGGGTGGTGTTGGTGCCGTTTTAGGGCACAAAACATATGTTTCTGGCCCTATCCATTATTTTTCTGGTATGAGAAGAGTTCAAAGTGTGTAAAAATAGGAAGTACGTGTATGTTAATTAATTGCCTAATCCCTCTTGCCCATCCATGACGTTGTCTACTTTGTTTTCCGCTTTGGGTGGGAACCACAGAGAGAAATCAAAAGCCAATTATTACCTTGTGGTAGCTCTGGGCGGTTCGATTTAAAGGAAACTCACGGCGATGGCTTCAAGTTATGCGAGATGCATTTAATGGGGACAAATTAGGGGGAAAAAAAATTGTTTCATTTTTATTCAAATTATGAGAGTTCGATTTGTGTGGACCCGACTGTAATCATTTCATATGAGGAAAGATTCAGAAGCATAGACCCACTTTTTTAATAAGATTGCATTTATATAGAGAAAAATTCAGACACAGGTCACTCCCAATTATGACTATAATTATGAAAAAGAGACATTTTTTGTGATCTTGTAAGTTTATAATGCTGCAAATTAACTGGAGATGCGGGACTAATAGCTTTATTTAAAAAAAAAAAAATGTTGAGGTTACTTTTTGTTTTTCTAGTTATTTTACTGTAGGTTCAAATAATAGCCTGCTTATGCTTTACAAGCCAGTGTTTGTTCTTGACTTGTTTGTCAATTCTTACAGCTTGACTGTAGAGGGAATACAACCTGTTCTGTTATGCATGTCATGAGAGAATGTAATAATAAACATTAACAAAAATATTCCATGTTTTGTATTTCTGAGTATGATACATGTACAAAACCAGTGCAATTTGATGATGGAAAAAAGAGTTGTGTTCAGAAGAACATTTATAATATCATTGGTTTGAACATCATATTTCATGCCCTTTATGATTTCTCAAAGAAAAGCCCAGTTTCAGTGGTACTTTGTAATTAAATTTGTCAGCACCAACAAAGTCTGAAGGAGATCCAGAGACAATGTCTCTATCTGACTGACCCACTCGGACAATGACAATTGCATAGTAAGATTAAAGTACTGATCATCACCACTCCTTTGTGACTTTGTATTGCCTGTGATCATAAGTTTCCCATAGTGATGTTTGATGGATGTAGCATTAGTTTTGATTTGGCTTGATAATTTATATCAAACTAAGCATAATTTATTAGTGTATCGCTCCCTCAGTAAATGATTTCATATTGAGGAATCTGTGGTTTCAACTCCCCCAATCTTCTGACACAGTGATAGTATTGTCACCGAGTTCTACTATAGGATACAACATGGCACCACTGTCCACATGAAAAAGTGGAAGATAGTACAAGTGAAAAAATTAACCAATCCTCTCCATACAGATACACAATTTAGTACTTTATTTATTTTATTTTTTTTTAGTAAGTTTCATCTCACCCTGGAGTCTGTTACTTTAGTAAGTTTCATCTCACCCTGGAGTCTGTTACTTTAGTAAGTTTCATCTCACCCTGGAGTCTGTTACAGTTTTATATGACTTATGAGGCAGCAGTTTTGGAAATTAGTAGGAGAAGCCAAATCTTAAAACAGTAACTGCTGTTATCTTTGTTCAGTTTATCACATCATATTGTTAGAGAAGCAAGCTATTGTGTCTTGAAGAGTGTGAGAAAGCACAGGGTTTATAATTGGATAACATATTAACTCATTTTGTCTGATGATATTTGTCTTATGTTTTGAAATGCCTAAGGAAGCCTGTGCTTACTTCACAAAGAATTCTTAAATTTGTCTGCTATTACAATATTCAATTAATTAAATAATGAATTTTTTATTTTAAAAAAGAAAGAAAAACCTCTGATCATCACTCTGTTCTTGTCCTCTCAACGGATGAATAATATATTATTATTATATTATTGTAGACTGAAATACCTCTCAAAGTTGCTAATGATTTATATTAATATGTCTGATTTTATTATTATTACATGTATTTTTTTTTAATGAAAATCTGATGTCGTACAACTTTGAATTCAGACTTCCTTTGTTCCGACAAATTGTCTGTGAGATATGAGTTTGATTCCACGGAGGAATAGTAATGCCTCTCCCAGTGGAAAACAAAGGACAATACTCTTTAACTGTGTACGCCTTTTTCACAATGTTTTTAGAAAATGACATAGATATATCATAGAGGGAGGGAGCCGGGAAGGAGGATATAGCAAAGCTATTAAAGTATTATGTGAGGAATGCATCAGAGAGACATTTAAGACTAGGGTAGGCACTAGCAACCTTTTACCACGACTGTGCATGATTTATAACGTGGGGCAGCAATATGGGACTGTGTAAGGTCTTATCAAATTACATGTACGTGACGATTCAAATGGTACCGCAGTTTCTCCTATACAAAACTCACAATTAATGTGTCATAAATGTCAAATTTGTTATTTAGATGAGGGAAGTCTCCACCCAATCAGCTTCTTATCCATAGGTGACACTGACAGTCAGAATGCAGTAAAGATTCCACTTAATGAAGAACAGCTGTGAAACTTTCACTCACGAGTCTATTGTTATATGGGTGGATTATAACAAAAAAAGACACAAGCAACAAACAAAAACAGGAAGGGGGGGGGGGGGCTGAAGTTAGAGTTAGATGTTAGACTGTATGATAAATGCAGCTTTATTTTTGTCATATTGAAATAAACTACAATGTACTATCTCATGTGTTTATCAGTTCAAGTTCAAGCCAATGCGCATCAGTACGTATGTGTTTGATAAACATGTACATGTACTATGTATGTACATGTATTATATGTGTGGTAAGTTTTTCTTGTCTCTCTCTTTATGTGTACATGTGTAGTGTTTGAAAATTCATGTGGTTATTACTGTGGTTTACTGCATTTCATTACACACATGTACATGTACTTGTATAATAGTACTGGTAATTACTTGTTGTGTTTTAACTGAGAAGTTGCAATCTGTCCGAAACAGACAAATAAATTGTCACTGAATTATGGCCTTCTTTCTTTATTTGTTCTTATTTTCGTGTGATGTGTTCGTTCTACTCCCATCTTTGCTTTGAGTGAACGACCTACATGTAGTTTGACTAGGACAAGATGATGTGTACCTTGTACATATTGTTATGGCCCCGTTGAATTTGGCTCATAGAGTTTGACTTGTCAGCATACTGTTTTTGTTTTATTTTATTCACTATTGGCACATGTCTATCTTGTGCCAACAAAACATCCTCAGCAGTGGACCACACTTGGAAACCAGATGGCTTAACAAAATAGCTTAAGATAGAAATGATTCTTCCTTTTGAACTTTAAAGGGAGGGGGGGAGGTGTTAAAATAAGGAAGACAATATGAAGGGATATGATAGAAAAAAAAAAAAAATTGTAATAACTGTGCATGTGAAAGATACTCATGAGGGAATAAATTAAAAAATGATTTGAAAATCGTTTTATATCATAATACATGTACATAATTTATTTCAAAATGGGAGCATCAATAACTATCATCAGCACACCATTGGTGTTTTTCTCAATACCTGCAGTAGTAGAACGGGCAGAGTTGTTTGATGACAGGTAGACAACGTCAAACACGTGCATGTCCTGTACTTGTACGATAGCCTACTTCGTGTGTAGACAATCCTATAAGGCGTTAACTTACGCCTGTATTACAACATAGATTGTAGAGTTCCATCCTACGGTCTATGGTTACAACCACTATCTACATGTACATGTACTTAGTTCTAGCTAGCTCTAGCCAGTTTCTACACCATGCCTGCTCTTTTGCCTGCGGTTGTCTAGCTTTATTTTATAGACTAAATCTAGGTCATAGTCTCCTCTAACCCACTGAAGAGAAAGAAGACGGCTCTTTCCATTGAATGTACACAAGCATTTAAGTTTAATTCCACCAGGATTCAACACCAAAAGAGATTGGATTTTTGTTGTTGTTGTTGTTGTTAATATTGATCTGTGTCGAGATTCATTTTGTTTTCTTATTTTGTATACGTGTTTACAGTAGCACCTCATTCGTTTTCTGCGAGCTGAAAAAGGGGGGCTTAAGTTCACAATTACCCTACAAACATATTTACAACTTAAATACATTTATTTTCTTCTATTAAATTTCTTCTTTTATCTAGATCTACTTCGTTATAATTCATCCGTGTTTTCTTTTGTTACTTCCCACAGATGGGCATTGGATCTAATCTGTCAAATTTCAGTAGACCTTCCTTTGGTCCTCCTTTTGTTCCAACTGTTATATATATATATATATATATTTATTCTCTAGTAGCCTAATTTAATCACATAAATTAATACATGTACTAGCCTACTTTTATTATTTGGAGGGCATCAAGATTTAATAGGCTCTAAATGTTTTACGTTTGTCACAATGAGTTTCAGTCTTATAATTACATGTATATAATATGTCCTCCAACCCCTTTTTTTTAAGCCTTGCAATCGAATGAAAGTAAGAGTATCTCTGCTTTATTAAGAGGTTGCTCGTTTTTTGCTGAGAATTCTTGTGGGTAGAAATTATTATTTATTTGGAAATTCGGTCCCCGGAGGCAAAAAGTTGATCGCGAACGAACTGGCTGTTTGTTTGTGTTGGGGTTTTAACGGCACATCAGCACGATCACGGTTATATTGTACCAAACATGGTAGGCTAAGATAAGTTCACGGTAAAGACTGAAAAGCCTAAAGGAATTTACTACACGTCAAAAAGGCTGATCAAGTAGGAAAGAGAGCGGGACAGAAGACAGGATTATAAGGGTTCCCCCCCCCCCCGAACTTTGAGGATGGGATGGGGGGGGGGGGAGGCAGGACAGAATAGTGACGAAATACGCTTACATTATATTGTCCATTCTCACTGAACATTTTCAGGCGGAGTCTTCCAAGCCATCTTGAACTTGGTATCATGGTCAGATTTAATGCATGTAGTATGAGTGAGCAGTGTTCACGACTTTGCGAAATGGCGGCTTCGTTTGACTGCAGCGAACCTTTGTTTGTTTGTTTGTTTACTTTTAAAGTTAAGATGGTCCAAAACTGCTTCAGATACTGTCTTACTTCGGCAGGTTTTATTAAATTGACAAAGAAAACCAATTCCTGAACAAGATCCGACAAACACACACAAAAAGAAAAAGTTCCTGCTGTCACCAGGTTGTCTACCCAGTCAGTCACGATAATCTCTTGCTAGATCATTTTATAAAATTACAATATAACTGTCAGACCGGTAACTAATAAAATAATTTAAGAAAAACAAATAACACAG
>JBCAUA010027715.1:0-12434 GCA_038406235.1 Peronia verruculata
CCTACCTACCTACCTACCTACCTACCTACCTACCTACCTACCTACCTACCTACCTACCTACCTACCTACCACCTACCCTTGAGCACCTACTTTTCTTAAATATCTACCTATTTGTCTACCTATTTATCTACTTACCTACTCACCTATCTACCTGTCTGCCTGTCTGCTTACCCACCCACCTGCTAACTCAATCACCTAACTTCCAACTCTCTGCATCAATACATACCTGTCTATCGTCTACCTACCAGTCTACATAACTACCTGACTTCCCACATTCCTATCGACTTACCTAATAATTTATTTATCCATCTCCTACCAACTACCCAACCAGCTTTCTATCTACTCACTACGCTTATGCCTGCAAACATGCACGCGCACACACGCACAGACAGACAGACAAACTGATATGCATAGACGTATACAGATGCAACTATTCAATCATCAAGTTCTAGTCCCAAACACCAAAAGACGCTTTCTCTCAGACAAATAAAACCAAAAATACAAACAATAACTACAAACGCGGGTGACATATTTTACCTGGGCCATGAAATAACGTATAGATGGCTTGGCCGTGTCCAAACCAAAAGTCGGGCAGGAAGAACTTGTCGATCCAGGCGGACCACAGGCGTTTGTAAGGGTCCCGTACAAACATGAATCTGTTTGAGACGGAAAAGACACACTGAGAGGTAGAAATGATTCAGACACGCACATTATAATTAAAGACAAGAGAAAAGATAATGATGCTATGCTGCCATGTTCTGATAAAGCGTCTTGTTTGTTTGTGTTGGGGTTAAACAGAACATCAGCACTGCCACAGGTATACTGTGCCAAGTACGGTAAGATACGTTTACACGCCAAGAAGAAGAGAGGAAAGAGAGCTGGACAGAAAATATTAGCAAGGAGAGATAGAGGAGATGTCACCCCTCGAATGTCGAAGATGGCATTCCATGGGAGACATTCCAATGATGGTGGGCTTTCAAAGCCTGCACATTTCTTAAGCCTTTCAATCCTAAGAGATAGGATTATCTCGGCTTTTAGAAGTTGTCAGTTTTTGCTGAGAAATTTGTGGGTAGAAATTTGCAAATTTGGAAATTGTGCCCGGACAGCGGCACTCAGGCCCACTCTTACATCCTGCAGATGGAGTAGGGAATCTACTTATATACCCCGGGGCTCCGCGGGGAATGATAAAGAAAAAAGAAGTGTTTCAATTGGTTAATAAATAAAAATTCGTTTGTAAAAAAAAAAAAAAACAACGTTCAGATAATCCTTATTTTTCAAGATACAGATATGGATCAAGAACGCAAGATGCGCCTTTTCATCGGGATTTCAAATGTGACAAATATATAATTGAAATCTAGACATGCATTTGCGATGTTCTGTCAGAAGTAAATGTAGTATGTAGAAGTAAATGTAGTATGTCATAACCAAGATCCAGATCAGAGACTGACAGAGTTAACGGTTTAAACATGTGAATGGGAGATGACAGATATGAACTGAAGTTGACGTGGCCTTGATATGAGATCTCCGTGCTCAGCCCTGTCACTTCTCTTTGCCAGATGAAAGAGACTTTGAGCAAACAGTGTAAAGAGGAATAAAATCACTCTTACTTGATGTCATTTGAAAGAGTGGTCACGCACATATACGCACACACACACATACAGACACACACGCACACATACGCACACACTCATACACACACACAGGCACACACACACACACACGCACACACACACACAGGCACACATACACACACACACGCACACATACACACACACTCATACACGCATATGCGCTCGCGCGCACGCACACACAGACACAAGCGTGCATGAGCACACACACACACACACATACGCACACACACACATACACAACCTGGATAAATTATAATAATATGAAGAAATCGTTCTCTTGATACCATAATGTTAAAAAAAAAAAAAAAATCCATGTATATGTTTCAAGCAAAGGGCACCAAGGTGGTTTTATTTGTCCTCTTTACACTGCTAGTTCAACATTATCTCTTTTTTTCTGGTAAAGGGAGGTAATAGGACTGAACACAACGATTACCCTGCTGTGAGGAGAGAGTCTGTCAAGTTAAGCGTCGCCTCAGGACAGCGCCAGATACCTCAGGGTTACAAGATTCGTAAGCTGTCAGCATGGTATAGATATTGCTGACATAGATCTATGTCACCCCCCCCCCCCCTCCTCCAACTGGGTCTTTATCTGTTACTCAATACAAGACAAAGGCATTATGAGGAGGGCAAAACAGTACATGAAGATGTGTACGGAGGAAATAATCGCATGTAAATGTATACCGCCTTTTTGGGGAAGAAAACATACATGAGGAAATTATCACAATAAGGGAGAAATCACAAACCTCAGAGTGTTTGCCAGCTGAGGTTTGACAGATGTGCTGGCGTTGAAAGAGAAATAGGGGAGAGGTTTGGAGAAGTGGGTGGTCAGGCGGGGAATATCGAACGGGCTGCTGTACATATGTGGGCCTGTCTTGTTGTGCAGGAAACGGAAAATGTTGATCCAGTGAGTGCAGCCCACCTGTGAGAGGTCAGAAAAGTACAAATTGTTATCGTTATTGAAAATAATTTTCCAGAATAGGCCATGTGCCCGAGGGGTGAAACGTGCGTTTCTCCAGGAGATTGTGGCGAGTTCGAATTCTATCTGCGGATGCCATATTTATTATATTAGAAGTTGCCTTTTTCCAGTGGCTTAAAAGTCTCTCAGCTTCCCCTAAAGGAAAGCAAGACGTCCAGCCCTCTCAAATAATAACGAAGATAATTTGGAAATTTCGTTATAACTTAGGCATGTTAAATAACTCCTGGCAGCTAACGATTGGGTGAAACTGTAAAACTTCACCAGCACAAACAATTAATGTTCGTTATTGTTCACACAGATCCCCCATTTAAAACTGAGATCTTGTACTAGACGTGGTTTTCATTATGATTTGTATTTCACCGACGAGAAAGTTATTATCAGTACCAATAATTTTTGTGGAGCCAAAGAACTCAACTGACAGCTCTGAGGAGGGCGCTTTACTTAATGGTACCATTAATTGCCATCAGGTCCCCCGCAGGAATCATAGGTATTACTAAGACTTTGTGTGTTGTTGTTTCAGAAGACACTTTATTGGTTTGCTCCTGGTTAAATCTTAATTGGCAGGTTGTTATGATAAAAGCAACCTCTCTCAATTTTTACCGCTTTCGTGGCAAACATATTATGAAAATGCAAGAAAGGATGTCGGCAGTGACAGCAGGTTTTATATATTTAAAAGATTATATAGTACAGAATGCTCATTCAGTTTTTGTCTTGTTCAATATCAGATAGTTTGCGGCAATATTGTTCGTAAACTGAGGAAAATTCCTTGACTTCCCACCGATTTTTTGTGTGACGAATGATTACACCGTAAGAAACGTAGCGTAGCAATTCGAGGTAACCATCAGGAGGTTGGATGACGTATATAGAACGTAACCATAAGATGGTTTCGATAGTCGGACAGGTTTTAAGTCATAAACGTTTAGTAAAACATCAACAACAACAAATTGAATAACATTTGGCTCGTTCAATTTCATTACAAACACCGTATAATTGTTCGTTCTTTTCATCAAGCGTTTACATCTTACACAAACATTCTCTGTCGCTAAGCTTGCTAAACACTGTATTTTCTTCTCAAACATTTTTTTACCTTTGGTATAACACAGTTGGCCAGTCGGCCGAATTTATCCGTGTAGATACGATAGGCCATACCAAGGGGATACTTGAAACATGCGTCAGAGGCCTTCCTGCCTCTTCGGACATAGATCTCCTCCAAAGCGGGCCGGGCAGGCCTGATCCCATAGTCACGGTACCACCTGACGAAGCTGACTAAGAACAAACAAACAAATAAACAAACAAACAATGCTTAGCATGAGTAGTAAATTATGACATCATGGTGTATCTACTCATCACATTCAAGCAGTAAAACATTATGAATCAGTTTACATTAAGACAAAATATCGCATTTTAAGTTGTATTAGACTGGGAGAAAAGTTACACACTCGGGCAGCAAGTGTCTTTCTAAAGTCTAGAAGCAAACAGTTTCTCTCTCTCTCTCACTCTCTCTCTCACTCTCTCTCTCTCTCTCACACACACACACATGCACGCATGCACGCACGCACGCACACACGCACGCACACACACACACACGGCGGTTTCAGACCATAACAAAAGGCTTCAGGGATTTTATTTAGAAAGAAAACAGTCACTCCTTGACTTGCCTCATTACGATCTTTACTACCAACTTAGTATGACCTACATACTGTGGTCGCACCCTAAACTAGGTGAGGCAGCACGATAAGACTTGCTGTGTTGTACCTGGATCTTGATCTTGACACACTGAGAGCGAGTGTTCAGCGAGTAAGTCCTTTAATTATCTCCATAGTTCCCTTATGACATTGCAAACATGTTCTCACGTACTTTCAATAAACACCTTACACATGAGACTTGTTTTGAAACAAAAACAAACAAAAAAAAAATGGCGATTTAGTTTTGAGATCTGAGAAAATGGCTCTTCTAAAAAACTCTTAAAGAAATGCTGCATTGGACCTCAGTGTGATAATGTAAAACCGTTTCATTTAAATATATGGCGACAAAATTAATAGGATAGAAACAAAAAGTGCACATTGTCAAAGCACATGAGCACAGGTTAGTGCTGTGGTCTATTCCCACATATGACCAGAAATAAGATAAGACCAGATGAGATGCCATGAAGAATTCATGACCTCATTTTGTGAGAGGGGTGCTTATCGAAAAGTCCAACCATCTTTAAACACAATTATGATAAGAGTTCAGCAATACAGCTTTGACAGCTTTTGAATGATTTATCTTAATTTATCTTGAGTTTCTGGTTGTAACTACCGTTGTTGTGACTGTCTGAGGTATTCCATATTCGCTCTGTGCTCCATTGATAGTTTGAAACATTTCATTACAATGATGAAAGCAAGTGCAGAGATCAGGTAGAGGGAGTTTTCTTGGCAATTCTGATTTTCTCACCAATGAGGAAGCAGCACTTGCCAGATGTACTAAAAAATGTCCAGATGATATTAGTTATGCCTGCATTTAATATCTTCTATAGACTAAATTAAACGACTTCCGTTGATGACATCATATCAAAGAGCGATTTGGAAAGAAACGTTCACATGTCACTGAGGAATTTTATACGAATCATAATCATAATCAGCGTATATGTAAGGTTTTCCTTCCGTTTACAGAAGAAACTGAACATCTTCCCCCAGCTTCATCACACATATAAATATCACAAGAACACTGTCATTAAACAACCGGATATCTAAGCACAGTCGCAGAAGGCTATTTACTGTCCCTGAAACACCGGGCAGGTTTCTAGTGATCATCTCTGGTCCATGTTGCCTATTACTGGCTTGGCTTGGAGTTCTTGTTACATTTTGTCCTTATTATATAATCTTACCAATAGTTGACCTAAGGGCGTACTTTTGTTCAATGTCAAAGGCGCCAGTGTTACAAGAGTGATGTATCTCTCATGCTCAGAGAGTGGTCGAAGAGATTATTATTACTGTGTCAAGGAGAAAGGTATCAGTGTTGCATACCTTATAAAACACTGCTAGACTGTGAATCAAGAAAGCAAACTTTGTCAGCATTAGAAATGTCCATCTTCAAACCTGGCAGAAACTGATGAGATTGTCTTGTTTCTTTGTTTGTTTGTGCTGGGGTTTAACGGCACGTCAAGCAGACTTGGTAGCCGACTTACTGTCATTGAACGTGATAGGTTCCTCAGTTTGTAAGATATGATGAATCTGACCTACCTGGGGAACTTCTGCCCATACCGTGATTGAAAAGACCCAGCATTAACAAGGCTGGCATTAAGATGCTCAGAGCTACCAGCAGCCCTTGTAACGTTCGCTGTTTGCACATTACCCGGGCCAATGTCTGAGGCAAACATCTGGGGAAGACAAGAGTTACACCAATGGAAAGACTTTACGTGCATGTATGGATATAGACATTGTAATAGAATCTGGAAAAATAATTTCCATTCATACAGCAAGGCAAAATAAATGATCATTAAAACACAAAGAAAAAAAACTTCTGGCATGAGGAAAGAGATAGGAGATTGGAACAAAGAGAGAGAGAGAGAGAGAGAGAGAGAGAGAAAGAGAGAGAGAGAGAAACAGACAAACAGACAGACAGAGAGAGAAAGAGAGACAGCGAGACAGACAGAGGGAGAGAGAGAGACAGAGAGAGACAGACAGAGAGAGAGAGAATGAGAGACAGAGAGAGAGAGAGAGAGAGAAAGAGAGAGAGGGCGAAAGTGTGGGAGAATTCAAGATTAAAGAGATGGGAGAGGTTCTTGAATATGGTTTGTCCTCCCCTCCCCCTCCCGCCTCCCCCCCCCCCTTTAAAAACAAAGAAACAAACAAACAAAAAACTCGATTTGGACTTTTTTTGTCTGTGTGTGTTTTCTCTTAAAAATTCCATCTTTTCCGAACCAAGAAAAGAGAAGAAAAATGGATATGCCCATTCTAACGTGCTGGAGCCATGGTCTTTCCATAGATGCCCCGTCCTCTGGTTGCCATATGCAGTGATAAATCATTACTGTTTAACTAGAGACAAGTAAAAGATGCATAAAACACTTAGTTATGATTTCTTGTAGCAATATCTTGAGCCCCTGTGTCAGGGATGGACAATGGATGACCACCCTAAAGCGAAGTAGACTCACTATCACGCAGAATATCTGTACAAGCTTTCACCAGCTGGCGCTCTAAAATGAATTTCCACATCCTATAATAAAGAGTGAAAATATGACTTTTTTTCTGCTCTTCAGATCACAGTAAGTAGACTAGTCGCGACAGTACACTCTTGATTTTGAAAGAGAAAGATACGGAGTCCATGTGGTTATGTGAAAGAAGGCTATTTTGAAGCTAAAGGTGGAATACAAAACTCTCCATGTCACTTTTTTCCCATAAAAAAAAAAAAAAAGGTGTCACTCCTAGAGCGTTGAGAATTGCATTTAATGGGAGACATCTTAAAATAGAAAGGTTAAATATGCCCCCGTCGCCTCGCGTATCTCCATGTAACACTTTGAATTTAAGGAATTGATATCTACGTTGGATCCACCCTTCCTACTCCCAATGCTATCAAAAAAAAAAAAAAATGTATCCTTTCAATGATCAAAGCGACCTCAGCCATACATAGAATGCTGGGAACTTTAGCACTAAGGGGTAAAAGGGGGGGGGACGACTAAATTAACCTATTCCATCGAATTTGGCATGTTTAAAATACTGGAAAACAGAAAAAAGATCCACTTTCTCGAAGGGTTGTGATGGCAATGCCGCCTAATGTGGTTTTTGGCTTCTCTAAAATGGTTGTCTATCTCCTCCTCAAATTTAAATGCAACCTAATGAAACTTGATCAACAGGATGTTGGACATAATATCTCACATTTTTTTTTTTTTTTTGTATTTTTAGTTCACATGAAAAAAAAAAATTAAAAATCTACAAATTGTTGAAACAAAACAAAAAAAAAAGTGAAATTTAAAATTTCCCTGTTTTGTCACACTAAAAGCCTGTTTCTCTCTAAAACTTACAAACCAAATAGGGTGCGAATAAATCCGCATGAAGAGTTTTTCTCCCCCTGCTTTTAGCCTCAGACAAGCTCTAATTTTCATACCACTCCTCTTTCCTGTGTCTTTTGTTGCTTCTTCATGACTTTCAGAGCATACGTTTTCTCGAGAACGCCATCAGTGTAAGAGCTCATACAGACTAAAGTCTGGGTTTTTGACGTTCTATTATGTGCCCTCCAAATTTTGGTTCTGTCAAAACCAAGAATGTCTTGACTTTTGCTATGGCAGACAGTGAACAACTGTGCTCTGAAGCAGCAGAAATAAAAGCAAGTTTTCACTATTATAGGACGTGGAAGTTCCTTTAAGAGCGCCTGTTTTTGTTTTTTTTTTCACTTTAGAGAGGTTACCCATTGTCCATCCCGGGCACTGGGGTTCTAGATATTGCTAGACATAATCAAATGTTTTATGCATTCCGTTCTCTGCCTCTGTCCGATTAAATAGCGATAAACTACGGCCGCATATTGCACCCAGAGAGAATCAAATCGTGGTTGACAGCAGGCCAAGACATTCGTTTAAAAGAGAATTTGCCAAATACGATGGAATGGACATAATTCACTATTTAATACTACTTCTCATATTTAGATAAGGCAGAACTTACGAGAGAAAGCAAACCCCCCGAAATATATTTTAGGGCCCATTCGTTCAGTGGTCTCGATTTCAGTTTTAGAAAGTTAAAACAAATCGTGGGCTGTACGACAAATGAGCGAAAAAGTAATAATCAGTGCACGACAGCAAGGCTAACTTTTACCTTTGCTGTATGACAAACGGACGAATCGGTCAGTACATTATCTGATTGATTCGCCACTTTGTCATACAGAGAAGTTACGGATTCGCCTTTAAATTTTGTCGTATACAGATTATTACCTCTTCGCCTCTTTGTTATACAGTCGACAAAATCTAACACCCACGAGACAACGAGCCGCAATCGTTGTCTTAAAATATTGAGTGGGGCGTCTACATAGGCCCTTTATTACTGGAAAGTCTCCAAGCATAATCAATCCAAATCTGATAGCTTTCTTTGTTTGGTAAAAAAAAAAAAATGTTATTCTTCGCACACTCCAAGCGGCCTAGATCAGCAGTTCTCAGCCTGTGGGTTTCAAGGGTCAGGGAATCATAAAACATAGGTGACAGGGTAGGGGGGAATGTGTGGGGGTAGGGAGGAGTGTGTGGGGGTAGGGGGGAGCGTGTGGGATGGGGCGAGGGAGGGGTGTGGAGCTTTGATGGTCATCAGTTAACAGTTTTGTTTGTTTTGTTTTGTTGTTTTTGTTTGTTTTAGTGCAATAACACTAGATGACATTGAGGTGTCGGTTTGCAGGACTGGGAGTGTCTGTGTCCTTATGGATGTGTTTGTGTGTTTTTCTGCAAGTGTGTGCGTCTGTACTAGCGAGTATGTGACTATATGAGCGCGAACACATATGCTTAATAAAGTCTCTGTTTGTGATTTACTTTGCTAATAAATAATAATAACACAGAACTCTTGAATAAAATTTGTGTTAGATGTGCTTCTTTCCATCACACAAGATAAAATGTAAATCTAGCTGCTAAAACGTGGATGTCGCCTGGGTTTCAAGCTTTTGAGAAAGAGGTTGCTAGTGCAAAAGCGTTGGGAATCACTGTGCTAGATAGTGTGTTAATCAATTTGTGATGTGAGCCTTGATAAAAAACTCACACGAAATAATGTCGATCTTGATCTCCCCCGTGTCTTACTGTTATTTGTCACACATTGAAGTTTTGATTTAGGCTAGGGATAGGTTAGGATGATTATTTTGAGTTTCCTCATACCGTATACTACAAAGGCCATCACTGTTGAGACAGACAGACAGACAACTTCCAGAAATTGTCCGAGAAAACGTTTGCAGAGATTCATATCCAACCCACAAATGAGACTGTTAGATGAGACAGGTGCACAGCTCCGAAGACTCCAGATTGAGATGTTAAACAAGTCTGATTCTGTAGTTAAGCATGGCAAATTTGAATGATTAAGCCATATCTGATATCTGATTCTGATAAGAATTTCTAGGCGCATGGTCCTTAGATTACATCTCATAGCTTAGGAGGCTAGAACCACAAGTTCTCGATCACTGGATTGCTAAGTGAACTCATTTGTAAGTGGCGGGGGTAGATCTTGATCTTTTTTGGTTCTGGAACGGTTGGTTGGTGTCCTTGAAGTTATTTGAGCAATTGGGCGGCTCTCAAATGAATCAGTTAATTGCGGGCCGAGACAAAGAAACAAAACGTGAGCTCAGTCCTCTGTTACCCTATCTCCATTTTTCACATTTTGAGAACATTGCTGTTATATGTTCAGCAACTGTTTTTGTACAAAGGAGATAGGACAAAATGAGTTTCAAAACATACCTGTTTGGGCAAGTGATAGGTAAATGACTACAGCATAATAATATGGTAGATTTACTATCCCTTTTTCACATGACATATATATCTCCAAATCGACCAAAGTGGAGATAGTATAACAAAGAACTGAGCTCGCGAAAGAAAGAACATTTTAATGCTGAAAACAAACTTGATTAGCATGTCCTGCATTAGGACAATACATGCACAGTTAGATCTATGTTAAAATCTTCCGAAACCTTTAGAAAAAATCAAAAATCAAATCTGTAGGTAATTCTATCATAGAAATTGCATATTTGCTATGTATTTTATGAATAAAACAGAACTTACTCCTCAGAAAAGGGGAGCAGCTTCATAGTGACATCGCACACGTTCACTGTCTCTGACTGAACACAAAGTGCACACAGCCGAGAGACAGCCGCACAATGAGTTTCTGTGTTCAGTGTCGGAAGCTTTTAATGCACTAATCCATCCAACTATTGTTCGTGCGCGCTCTCTCTCTCTCTCTCTCTCTCCACTTTTCTCCCACTTTGTTTTGCTGCTTCTTTCTTTCGTTCCTCCTTCTGTTTCTCCTACTGGCTCTCTTTTTCAGTTTCTATTTTTTTCTTTCATTTTCTTTCCGTTCATTGCCGTTTTTCCTCTTCTTCCCCTCCCTCTTTTTCCCTCTCTTTTTCGCACTCTCCTACTTTTTTCTTTGTCCATGTACTTTCTTCATTTTTGTCCTTTTTTGTCATCTGTCTGTCTGTCTGTCTCTCCCTCTCTCCATTTCCGCTCTCCCTCTTTCTCTCCCCCTCTCTCTTCAGCAGACCTGATCATACTTATGCCTTGTCATCTAGGAGATTAAGCCACATGTGTTTTTTTTTTTTCATTTTTTCATTGACAAGCTTGGCCATTTTGCAATGAACGGTTGCTTTAATATACTTGTGAAACAAAAATAAGAAAAAAAAAAAAATGGACACATCGAGTGTCAAAACAAAATCACAATAACCGTTCTCTTCTTTAAGAGAATTATATCAAACAGAAATGATGTAGCGAACAGAACATTTTTTAATGTGTTTTTTTTTTCTTCACACAACTGATTCATATTACCTTAGAGCATAATTGTATAATTGTAACAGTGAGACAGGCTGCAGGCATTAATTCACCTCAGCACGTTCGGCTGTTGAACTTTGTACAACTATAATTTCGGATTTCATCCTCAGGCCTTGGCGCTGTTTGGTTATACTATTGTGGAGACACTTCCTTTCTTTCACTTTACTGAATCTGAATGAGTAAGCTCCCAAACCAAAGTTCAGGGATTTTTTTTAAACAGTTAACATCCTCACGTAATCTATGTTGAATTCAGCCTTTGCTGTTATCAGCTAGGGAAGAATGAAAGAGCTGGCAATAGTGGCAATGTAATCTTTTCCCTGAATTTGACAAGGGATTTGGTTGAAATGTGATTACCCCCCCCCCCCTTCCCGCCCGCCACCTCCCTCAACTTCTATGTGACGGGGCTGAAACAATTCTCCAAGAAACTATCAAAGGAGGGGGAGGAGAGCAGAGGAAGAAAAAGGAAGAACTGATCAGTTGGCGTCAAGGAATGGCATGACAAAACATTTGTCTGCAGAGACACAGGCCCTATCATACACTAGAGAACAGCGGAGAGAACTGGTGTTAAAATCTCTCGAGCGGTTAGCGAATTATGCAAGCAGACTATCTGTCCCATGGGGGCCCGGGGTATTATATAAGTAGGTTCCCTGCTCCCACCTGCAGGCGGTGAAAGTCCGTCATCTGTGGGATGTCTCCCATGGAATGCCATCCTCCATATTCCAGGGGTGACTTCTTTTCCATCTCTCCTTACTCCTGTCTTCTGTCCTACTCTCTTTCCTTTCTAGGTCTTGACGCGTAACGTATCTGACTGTTTTTGGCACCATGTAGCCGTGATGGTGATGATGTGCTTAACAGCACAAACACAAACAAACAGAACAAACAAGTAGACTATCAAAAATACATTGTGAAAATTACAGCCATGTGCTGTAACATTATACGACATTTACCGTATATTTTACCGCAGGATTTTTTTCTTTGCGCGCAGTAGAGTTCAGCAAGATTTCGGGACAAACTCAACGGGGTTTCCCCCAGAAAGTAAATTTCCAACCCGGAAGTGAGTCAAACACACAGCATTGGCAGTCTTTCGATTAGGCAAGGTGAGAATAATATATCACATGCTTTTAACGTAAGCATTTGGCTTAAGTCATATTACATATCAAGCTGGGTAGGCATGGGCTGAATAATGAAATGCTATTAGCTGGTAGTGGTACTGCCACTTTCGTCTTTAGGGTGTCAGTACTAAGGTGCAGACAGAGTAGAGTCCCTTTCCCCGCACTTTTTTGCCGTCAGGCACCAAGCGTCACCAGCCCCATTTGGGGCGAGCAAGGGGAGAGGAAAGTTGGTGACAGAGTGA
>JBCAUA010027726.1:0-10361 GCA_038406235.1 Peronia verruculata
AAAAAAAGAAGAAGAAAAGAAAAAGAAGAAGGAAAGAAAAAAAAAAAAGAAAAAAGTGAAAGGCACAGGAACAGAAACAAGTGTAGATTATAACTATAATATGACGAGAAATGGGGTTGTAGGGGAAATAATCAAATGTTTTGAACATGGGACTCGGTGAGTTTTCTCCCCTAACGCGAAGCCCACAATGAAGTGAAAGGATCCCAATGTTAGTTCTTGGTTTTCAACTGTGTCCGATTTGACGACCTCAGGAAAACATTCCTTATTATCGTGAAGAAACAAAATACGGGATGATGCGGTCATGTGTACCGATTGTCAGGCCATGCAAAGCACAAACCGCCATGCAAAGCACAATCAGTGACAGCTAAAGACGAGAAAGATAACGACAAAGATGGGAATGGTTAGGACTGGGATTGGCTGACTTTGAACGACAAGTAGAGGACAGAGGGGATGCGAGAACAGGCCTGTGCATAGTACAGGACTTTCATAACCGACTAGTTAATCGGTTATTCGACTCCATGACTCACTATGACCTGTCATATAGGTCGGTTAAAATAGTTTTTTTCTTTGTTATATAAACGTCCAGAAAAAATGGAAGTCCTTGACCTTAGTAGATTAAAGCTCGCCACATTTGCTCCTCTTGAGCTGTATGCGGTTCAACACCTGGCCGGGAAGTTAGATTAAAAAATAAAAATTCAGGGTATGAAACAAATTATATTACACACCTGATCTCAGAAATCTGTCAGAATGGTAAGGCAGTTTGACGCTAAATAGTGCAACAGAACTCTCCAAAATTACATTTCAATTTCAGTGGCAAAGTTTGCAGTCACTTTAGCAGTGTACGTTTTGGAAAGGCATACTACACATTGAACTTTGACTTTAAAAACATACACGTAGTTTTTGGGCTGAGGTGGAGTAGGTGGGGGTGGAATGGGGATGAGGGAACGGAGGGGAGGGAGGGGGAAAGATGCAGGGTACTAAAGTTGTCTAAAAATATGTGCCAGACAAAAAAATAGTGCTGCGTCGTGAACTCTGCTGTCATTGTTTCTCTTCGCGTTGGCGGAACATGCCATAACCATATAAGACTATAAAAGCTTTCGGAACTGGGACCTTAGTTATCATTACTGATTAATCGACCGTGACATCATGATCGTTGTGACCGGTTACCGTGATCGATTATGCACTGACCTATCAGAAGAAGGTCATGACCTTGTCTTCACATGTGCGGCTGCGGCAGTGGCAGAAGTTAAGGTTCCTTACAGGTAAAACTGTAGATGAAGGGGAAGTCAGTTTAAACCAATAGATGTGCACGATGCACACTTCAAAATCACGTGACAATTCAAAAATGTCTTCCCCTTAAAACTTTTAAAGCCAACATAGACGATGGTCAGGATACATTTGAGAGAGATCCTCCATCTCTGTGGGTGCTCTTTCACTTTTCTCTGTGAGTGTTTTTTTCACTTTTCTCTGTGGGTGTTCTTTTCACCTTTCTCTGTGTGTGTTCTTTCACTTTTCTCTGTGGGTGTTCTTTTCATTTTTCTCTGTGGGTGCTCTTTTCACTTTTCTCTGTGTGTATGTTCTTTCACTTTTCTCTGAGGGTGTTCTTTCATTTTTTCTGTGGGTGTTCTTTCACTTTTCTCTGTGGGTGTTCTTTCCCTTTTCTCTGTGGGTGTTCTTTCACTTTTCTCTCTAGATGTTCTTTCACTTTTCTCTGTTTGTGCTCTTTCATTTTTCCCTGTGGATATTCTTTCATGTTTCTCTGTGGGTGTTCTTTCACTTTTCTCTGTGAGTGTTTTTTTCACTTTTCTCTGTGGGTGTTCTTTCACTTTTCTCTGTAGGTGCTCTTTCATTTTTCTCTGTGGGTGTTCTTTCACTGTTCTCTGTGGGTGTTCTTTCACTTTTCTCTGTGTCTGTTCTTTCACATTTCTCTGTGTGTGTTCTTTCACTTTTCTCTGTGGGTGTTCTTTTCACTTTTCTCTGTGGGTGCTCTTTCACCCGTCTCTGTGTGTGTTCTTTCACTTTTCTCTGTGGGTGTTCTTTCATTTTTCTCTGTGGGTGTTCTTTCACTGTCCGTGGGTGTTCTTTCACTTTTCTCTGTGGGTGTTCTTTTGACCTTTCTCTGTGTGTGTTCTTTCACTTTTCTCTGTGCGTGTTCTTTTGACCTTTCTCTGTGTGTGTTCTTTCACTTTTCTCTGTGGGTGTTCTTTTCACTTTTCTCTGTGGGTGCTCTTTCACCTTTCTCTGTGTGTGTTCTTTCACTTTTCTCTGTGGGTGTTCTTTCATTTTTCTCTCTGGGTGTTCTTTCACTTTTCTCTGTGTGTGTTCTTTCACATTTCTCTGTGGGTGTTCTTTCCCTTTTCTCTGTGGTTGTTCTTTCACTTTTCTCTGTGGGTGCTCTTCCATTTTCCTCTGTGGGTGCTCTTTTATTTTTCTCTGTGGGTGCTCTTTCACTGTTCTTTGTGGGTGCTCTTTCACTGCTCTCTGTGGGTGCTCTTTCACTTTTAGGGAACAAGTGAAGTCCAGGTGTGATGGTTCTGTGGATGTTGTTCTCCCTTCATATCTATCTATTTTCCCAGTGTTGGCAATGAGTACTCGTGGTAGGATTACCTACAGAATAGAAAAAAAAAAGAGACAACGAGACTTAACATAGCTTAATATGACATATCATAGCATAGCATAGCATAATGCAACAAAACATGACATAACATAATATGAACTATACAATATATGCAATGTACTCTGATATGATACCATTCATTATGATATAATATGAAGTCATGTAATGTAGTGCATACAATATAATATAGGCTGATAATACAAAATAATATGGCATAATATAATATGATTTATAAAATAAGACAAGATAAGATAAAATAATGTAATGTATTGTATTGCATTGTACTGTATTGTATTGTATTGTATTATATTATATTATATTGTATTGTATTGTATTGTATTGTATTGTAGGAGATGGGATGAGATGTGACAAGATAGCTTCATTCATCCCACAGTTGCTGAGACCTATTATAATGTAGCACATACCCACACATAGACATACGTATAGCAATCAGTAGGATTTTGTTTTTCTCAAGCCTTTCAATCCTAAGAGATAGGATTATCTCGTTTTTTAGAAGCTGTCAATTAAAATTTTTTGCTGAGAATTTTTGTGGTAGAAATTTGGAATTTGGAAATTTTGCCTGGACAGCGGCACTCAAGCCTACTCTTCCAATGATTTTGAACTGTCAAGAATTCTTTAACCTGCGTAACGTACACATGGGATCTCCGAAATATATTCACCCTTATCTGAGAAGGCTAGATGCCAGGCTTCCCTACCCACAGGAAGCCAGGGACCGTTGAGTCACTGAACAAAATGCGGGTTTTCGATCTTCGTATCCTGTCTTCCACCGATGCAGAACCCGCGAGTCAATCCCGACCGCTCCATGAGCAGACGCCATACCCATTGAGCCACTGTGTCCTCTGTCATTACTTCTTTGGAACTGTCATGTCTTATATACTATTGGGGATAACTCAACATCATCATTCCTCTGGGAGTGCGGAGTCATTAAGTATGGAATTTATATCATTATTACTCCTATAAGACTGCCAGATCATATAGCAAAGGAAGCTAATATCGTTACTCTTCCAGGAGTTGAACGTTACATAATCATATGAGACACAACACAGTGAAATCAGGCGCTGGTCAATTTTTTTAGCATGTAGAGTTATTGATATCATATTAACTCATTACACACTGTTGCAATATGACGTGGAAGTAAAAATGTGTATCCCAAAACCCTCATGCGATAGAATGCATCATAGTGATGTATCAGTCATTTACATAAACTCCTAGAAACCAAATTATGCCACCGAGACTTCCCGCAAGACTTGTAACAGGAAGTGAATGTATTTGGTTTCCTTTTACCAGAAACCCAATGAAGTTACTGACACGCTAAACTGCAGCCGAGAGTTTGATATATTTTTTTAGCACTAAATCAGTCTCTTGGTCAGGGCTAGGGAATGAGACAGAAAATTGGGTCAGGGTGTAATGAGTTAAAGCTAGTTCATTTCCCTTTCTGTTGATGCACAAATCATTGCTTTATCTTGAATAGGAGTCACTGATAACTAAAGAGAATGAGGATGGCTCGCTGCTACAGCTAATATTAGCCAGAAGTGCCTATCAATTTTGATAATCTCACTATCTGTCATTAACTTGTGTATCCAGATCATATTTTTTGGTCTCCTACTCAATATATTTCAGCATATTTAACTTTGAAATACATTTCTTAATGTTTACCGAAGGATTTTGTGAAAAAAAAAATGTGTCAAAAATTTAGTGGCTATTGAAAATATGGTGATTTCTCCAGTTTCCTCAGTTTCACAAGCATCCAATTTCAGCGTTTTGCGTTTCATACCCTCCCTTCTCTCCAACCCATCACCTGTGGTTCCCTACCTTTTTCCATCAGCAAGTCGGAGCTGGACACTAGTTGTTGGCTGGCTCTCGTCCACCTGTACGGCCGGGGGCAGTCGGTCGCCAGCAGGGGGCGCTGAGCGTATCACAGTTGGAGCAGGGCTGAAAGAGGCGGGGTCGTCGCTGGTAAGAGGTGATTAGACAACGAGGAAAGGATGAGAGGTTAGTCGGGAGAGATAAGGTATTCACAGCACAGGTTCCACAGTAGAAGGAACAGAAGGGGAACTGAATGCACAAAATGAACAGAAGGGCACAACAGCTTCACGCCTGGCTCTTTAGTAAGATGCCATATGCAAGAAAGAAGATGATAAAGCTTCTCACAATATCAATGAAAATGTAAGTCAAATTATGAGTGACAACATCAAGGTGCAGACACCATAATATGCAATGTAGAAAAAACACATATAAAAGAAGGCTGCGAAAACAAAGGCTGTAAGAATGAAAGCATTTACTCAGGATAACTCTGGAACATCAAGAACCTCTCAGAAAGGACTCTAAATGGAGCATTTTAATTTTTACACTGACCATAAATCTAATTTCATACCACTACGACATCAGTTTGACAAAAGAAAATTTATATATTTCCACGCAATTTTCACATCCACTGACACTGAACTATCTTTCACTATTTCAGAAGAAAATCATTTTAGTAACTTTCTAACCTCACAGCTTCTGAAAGAAAAAACCTTAAGCAGCACTTACTCCCTCACCTTCCCTCCACCCCATTATTATTCAATTCATTCCATAGAAGATGACCCAAAACAAACTGAAGAAAAAAACCAGCTGAGGGTTTGAACCGGTTAATTTTTGATGTGCATAATCCACAGAGAGTCATGGCAAAACAGAATCAACTTGGGAATTCAGTACACCAGACACCACAACAAGTATTTCAGCAATAACTTAATACCAAATCTAACAGGCTTTGATAAAATAACTTGCATTGTAGTTCAATTATTTTCCCATATGTCTTCAGCCCAGGGCAAATGAGCCAGCAGTCATGCCCGGCGATGGTCGTTTTCAACTAGTTTCCAACTCAGACACCAGTTTTCTGAATCAATTTTCAGAGAATTTTCTTCAACATCAAATTATAATTTATTACTTCATCTCAATCTCTAAAAAAAAAAAACACATTTTCTGTAAATACTTGACAAAACAGAGATCGCAAATGTACAACATGGTTTTGTAGACAATTTTATCAGACAAAAAAGTACTTGGAGTACATTGGAGTAGGTCAACTGAGTGGACAGTGATGACAAATGATCAAAGAGAGTGAGCACTGACCTGCCCAGCATATGACCAGCCCCTGTGAATGCTTTGACCACAGTCTTTGGTTTGACATAGTCATCTGTTCGATGGTCTTCCATGTCCAGGTTGACCTCACCACCTCGCGCTTCTCGGACCAGTTCCTGAGGGACCTCTCTAAACATTCAATAAGAAAATAAAATGAACAAAATTAGTTCTCAGTGGCATAAAACAGCTGTAAATGTGTGAAGAAGTTTCCATTAAGAATTTTTTCTTTTTAGAATAATTTTAACAAAACAAAGCGAGTTAAATTACACAATAACACAAATAACAAACTGTCAGCTGTCACAACTAAAACAAAAATGCTTACCTTTGAATAATATTACAAAGACAAGTTTGCAACACACAAATAAAAATTGACTTGCCCACACAGGTTCTGTAATGTTCTGACACCCTTCTTCACTTTTTTTTAACATCAGAAATCTCTAGTAAATAGACGATGTTCACCCTTTGAACCTTGGTCACCAGTGCCTGAAAAACCCCTGTGTCTGGCCTTCTGGGCCGAGAACACATATTTCTCATTTCATGTTCAATATATTTTGTAAACACAAGCATCAAATGTGATCATGGGCGCAGACATTTGTAATTACTGTGGCTCTAAATGTTATTGCCCCAAAGCAACCTAGTAGATCTATTTATAACTGTAATGGACGCAAAGCACTGAAGTAAGTGTGTCAGTCCGGACTACTGGGCTGGAGAGTTCAAAGGGTTAAAAATCAAACATATGAAGGATTTTCTGTAAATTTACAAGAATAAACACATTTGTCTCAAGAGGTAATAGTTGTTCCATACCACACTGAAGTCATCATACACAAAATGGCATGTTCACTAAACAATATGCTGCTGCATTTAGTCATTTTTTTTTTTTTTTTGGCATACCATCTCACAGAATAAGACCCTCACCCTCTTGATATGCTATCCAAGAAATGCTTGTTCTCAGGGTCGTTGTAATCTCTTAAAGGTCCATCATCCACACTGAATCCATTCTTCCACAGCTTCAACTTCTTGTCCACCTGAAGATCATAAATCATTTATTATTCTCAGTCACACTGGTGACAAAAATGAAGACTTTAGTGCAAACCAGGGATGGAAATGCCAGTTATGTCAGGTTGATATATGTATTTATTTCAAGTCATCATTCTCCCACGTCAGAATATACCAGACTAGCCTTAAGTTGCACAAAATGTTCATACTTTCATCTTTGCTTGCTTCCTTCCTCAAATGTATCGCATTGCAATGAACACTCCCAATTGAACATATCAAAATGTCAGCAGACAGCCAAGATGTTCCTGACTAAGAAAAAGTTGACTTTCCAACTTAAGACCAAAGTCTACAATTTCCTGTCCAATAATCTGATTAAATTCCTCGGGATATCCACAAGAATTGCAAATGAAACTGACGCTTTCAAATCACATGGACCAAGACCTAGTAAAACAAAGAAAATCATCAACATCCGGACATGTGGTAGAGAACAACTTGTGGCAAATGTAAAATACATCTCAACTATCAGGCACATTCAGAATAGGGAGAAGCAAGAGGGGGGGTCCATTCTGACAATTGATCACTGAACGAAATTGACCCCTGTGCAAAGATATGTGGACTTTTCAAGGCCTTGAATTTTTTTTCTCAAAATCTGAGTTCCCTCAAGTATTTGTGGAGTATAATCTGAAATGGAAGAGTATAATATGAAAGTATAATCTATCCATCATTTTGTCTAAATATAGGTGTTCACAATAAAACATGTGCTCAACTTTGATACTAGTGCTCAGCCTCCTAATATCTTTCAAACAAGCAGAAGAAAAAAATCCCTCTATGTATGTCAATAAAATATCCTCTCAATGATCCAAACTTTGTGTAATCTACAAACATCACCTACACGCAGTTCATTGAGACTTGCGCCTACCTGTTCCCGTGGCTTGGACCCGCTCATTGCACCTGACACAACAGTGGAATCATCCTGAGTCTCACCCAATCTGTAGCCGGCACCAACAAAGGCTGGTCTTCCTAGCTGAGAGGTTTGCTCTTCCTCTTTTTTCTCTTCAGCACCATGTCTGTCAAAATCCAACAAGAAGCCAATGTGCAAATTCACATACAACAACCAAAGGTGACTTTCTTAATCCTATACATGTTTTCTGTAAATGCTTTACCAATCAAACGATTGAATTATAATGCATCTACTTCCCTGTTTCTTCAAAACCCTAATTCTATCGGCAATTTATTCAGTCTTTTTTTTTTTTCTTCAGTCTTAATCTACAATGTAAAATATTGATAAAATGTTTGTCTCTTATTACCAAAGTATCTTTCCACCCCCTATTCTAATCAGTTTGTATCTGTTATACATGTTATACAATAACAAAATTGAATGAGTACATAAAAAAAAAAAAGCAGAGTAAAATTGTACATACTCTCTTGCAGACTTGAACAATGAGTCTACAAGCTTATGGGCATCTTTCTTCTTTGGGGGTCCCAGAACTTGCTGACCACTGTGAGTAACAAGATAAAATTATTCATTTTACATCCTGACTGGTGATAAAATTCATCATATAACAATTCAGCATAGCTTTGCCTTCAATTCATCAAAATACTTAGGGATAACTGAAAGTCCTATGCAAGAAATATAACTCACAATGAACTTATAACTATCAACAAACTGAGATCATAATATTTCAGTATCAAAGCTAGTTACATTAATAACTCAGAAACACATTAATTGTTTGCAATTTATCAGCACCATTTCACACAATGTACCAGCTATAGAATGCATACTCCCTTCGTATAATTGGTAAAAAACAACAGCTTTAGAACTGCTTTAAGATATCTCTTTAAAACAGTTTAAATATACAACTTCATCTGGAACAAAACATGACCAGCTCTGAGATTTAGCTAATTAGCTAATTAATACAAAACAGTGTTTAGCTTACCTCCTATCTGATCCTCCGGCATAGTATGCTTGCCCTTCCTCATCGGAGGAATCTGATTCAATGTGAATGCTTCTGAATGTCTGGACTCTGGAGTTTTAAGACAATACACAGGTTATATATAAACTTCATAAACAATGAAAATTACTAAACTGCATCAACACTGAGAATAAGTGAGTAAAAAATTCACCATCAAATATTTTGAATTCTGACATATGACCCCTCACTCAGACTTTTTACACTGTTCTGAACCTGATTTTATTAATATAATAGCAACAATAAAAAATCAGTAATATGAAACATCTAGAGTTTGCTGATGGCAGAAAAGAGAGGTTCTACCAATTTTCTGCTCGCATGATAAAGAGCATCCAAAAAAAACAAAATTATACTGTTCCATCACCTGAGGAAGACTCACCTTTGGCCATCATCAGCTCTGGATGATTCAGTGCCCATTGAGGCATCGTCAACTCCAGATGAAGGATCTGAGTCGTGAGGTCCTTCTTCATTATCGGCACTTTCAAAAAAACTGCTCATGGCAAGCTGACAGGAGGAGAAAACCAAATGAAAGATATAACTTGCATATGAAAGATATCTGATAAAACAATTTCTAAATTCTAAAGACCTTAGATCAATCAAGATGGCAGAGATTGCTTCACATTGTCAGTAAAATGGATGCTATCTCTTAATAACCCTAACATTTACTTTCATATCTCTGAACCAACAGAAACGAACAGCTAATCAGTGCCGCATGAATAAAAATAAGAGTGACATTCTAATGCAAAGCAAAAGTGAAGCTGCAGGGACAGAATATCAAAAGAACCGATAATATTTCCTCCTGAACTGGCACAGTCTGTGGTAGGCAAGAGTAACACTCATTATTTCTACTCTGAACTGATAACAATGTAGATCTATTGAAGTTCCAGGGATTTTCTTTTTCTCAGCTATTTTAACAGCAATGCCAATGGAAAAATTTGTCCTCGTCAAAAGGTTAATTTCTTGATGGTAAGTTCTTGGCATTGAGTTAAATATCATAACGGTTTTTTTTAATTTTGAAAATCCATAAAGAAATAAAAGAAAGTTATGTCATTTTTTGTTTGCGATTTAGGGAATGTTTGGAAGAAGAAATTTATCTCTCTCTCTCTTTTGTTTTTTTCAGATGTTTGTCTGATTGGCATTAAACTTGCCATGGTTATGCATTTTAAGACGGGGAATCAAATGAGCATAATTGAAATTATGCTTAACTTGGATATTAAATGAGATAATCTGCATAAATTATGTAACTGGAACATTTGCCAGTATAAATTATATGTGTGGTTGAAAAAATTTGACCAATACAAGTTTTGTTTGTTTTTCTTAAGCCTTTCATTCCTTAGAAAGTAGGATTATCTTGGCTTTTCAGAAACTGCCAATTTTTGCTGAGAAATTTTGTGGGTAGAAATTTGGAATTTGGAAATTTTGCCCGGACAGTGGAACTCAGCCTACTCTTCTATCATTTTGAACTGCCAAGGGTTCTTTTGCATATGTAACGTACACACAGGACCTCCAAATACATTTGCCCTTATCTGAGAAGGCTAGACATCAGGCTTTCCGACCCACAGGAAGCCAGGAGACCATTGAATCACTGAAAAAATGTGGGTATTTGATCTTCATGTCCTTTTATCCCCCGATGCAGG